>APFE030866360.1:0-61866 GCA_000404065.3 Pinus taeda
AATTGTGAGATATTCTAGCATAGAATTTCCTTTTGGTGCATTAGTTGAGAGTTAAGGATGAGCGCTTCAATTATAAACTGATCAATATTTGTACTGTCCTTATACTAATTTGTTATTGCTTGTATATGTGCTTCCTTTTCTGCTAAGTTGGCTTGATGTTTTATTTGCATCTGCTCGAATTCTTGTTGCAGCTTGGCTATTTGCAATTCCGCTTGTTGGTTAGATTTTTCTTGCTCTAACTATTGTTCCAACAATAGAATTTTATTTTCCTTTTCTCTGAGGAACATTTTTACCTCTGTGGCTTTATTAATAGTCGCTGTAGCATAGGTTCCTGCAAACTGCGACAGTCTAGTAAGGTTGTCAGATGGGTCGATGGGTGAATCTTTCCATACAATATCCATCATTTCATTATCGGGAATAGTAGCAGCTGTAGGATCCAACTTCCTCTTCTTTCTTTTCCTTTTGACGATAACTTTGTGGGTTGGGATATAAAACACAGCTAAAGGAGGAATCTCCTCAATTCTTAAAATGATTTTGGAGGTAGGAGTGGCAAAAATGTGCTCTACCTCTTGAGTACTTACAGTTTTCTCTACTGTAATTTCTTGAGTTGCTTTGCGTTGTGGAGTTTGTGGCTCAGGTGCTTGTCCCTATTTATGGAGCTTTTTATTGAAATTCTCCCATTCTTACTCTAAATGAATCATCGGGGGTTTTGTTGACTGGGTGGAGGTGGAGTTTATTTCAACCTATTTTTTAGCTGAGGTTTGTTCAGTTGCTTTTTTCTGTAGATTTGGCTGTATCCTTTTATGATTCCTTACTTTTTCTTCCCCCATTCTGTGACTTTTGCCCTACTTTCTCTAAATCCCTAGTAGAATTCTCATGGTATTCTGCTTCAGAATCATCTTTAGAATTTTCTCTAGAGCTCCCTTCTAGGCTTACGCAGGGAGTTGGCTCCCCTTATTGGCTCAATCAGTAATTGGTCCAATGTGACCTTTAACAATCTCCTTTCTCTATATTCATGAAAGTATTCAAGCTCTTTTGGGTCAAAAGGTAGTGATTCCATGTGCTTCACCTCTCTGAATGTCTCCATTTGTAGGAAGATGTCATCAAATGCGTCTTGCTCATGACTGAATACCTTCACTTTCACCATGGTAGTGAAGTCTTTGGCTATGCCATTTGGGTCATACTACCTTCCTGGGAATTTAGGTAATTTTAGAGATTTCATGATCTCTGCTTCTTTGAATGCATGCCCCAGATTGTGCAGTGAAAATGCTCCACATTGCAATGGAAATGTAGGCCACATGGCCTTTTCCTCTTCCTTTAATCCTTTACTCAGCCCACCCTCACTCGCTGTTTAATAGGCTATCTCTCTAGCCATCAATTTGTTTGGAACATAGTATGGGAGGACATGTGGTGAGGAAATGCTCCCAAATATCTTGATATATGTGAATGTTTCCTCCCCAAACCATCTGACCACTGGGAGGATATCTACCTCAACTTCCTTACAAAACCTAGGGGCTTTTCAGTCGTAAACCTATTTATGGATAGGTAGCATGACTCCATGAATTTTTTTGTAAAAATGTGGGTGAAACTGAGACTCCCACATGTCCTTATGATATATATGAATGGGAAGTGGATCTTTCATAGTCCACTTCCATCCCATGACAGTAAATTTTGAACCAAAAAAAATGCATCCATCACATAGGCACTCATAAAAATGGAGGGTAAACCCTCGAAGAGATGCTCCTTTTCCTACTATAATCGATTATTGCCTTTGCTAAATTATCAGACAAAATTTGGGCCCAATTCATTATGGTTGCGTTTGCGACTACATCTATTAATGACAACCATTCTGAGGAAAATTAGGTGCTATCGGGCTTGCCAAACATCCTACATATCAGGACTGCTGCAAAACTATGGGGAGGAGAAATAGATGCAGTTGAGTACATACCCACTTTGTCCTTTTTGATCTTGCCCTCATCATTTGACCAGGGCTGGGTGACATCTGTTGGGTCCTCACTCTCTTTTGCAAACTTCTCAAGGAAATGTTTGTTGTAGATTGTTTGTGGCTCTGGTAGGTGGTACATAAGCCATAGGTTGTCTGGCGAAAAAGATACCATAACCTGTTGGCTTCTATTCTTAAATTCTTGGTCTGAGATATCAGCTTGATCAATAATCCACATGACCGTATCTGTATAAGGGGTTATCTTTGAGCGCATGGCTATGTGATGCAGAAATGAGCATGCCATCTCAAAAATGGAGGCATATCAGGAAACACAACTGTCAGATGTGACATTTGTTTCCAAAGGTCTTGGTTATTCTTCTTCTAATAAATCATACATGGTTTCCCATGTAGAGGTTCCTCCTTCTCTGCTCCATGTAGTATCTGTGAATAAAGGAGTCATTTTTTATTTCTCAGATGCAACTACGTTTCCCTTCTTTTCCATTGCTCCCAAAGACTCTTTCTATGGATTTTTCTGAAAATGGAGAAAAACAACTATCGGATATACAGAGACAAGAATGAACGTAATATGGAATAATACAGGTAACTTGAAAAGGTGATAATAAAGGAGTTCTATTTGAACGCAAGTGAGAAGATATTGTATCACGTTGAATGGATTTTCGCACATAAATGCCATTAACCTTTACTAAATTCCCACTAATGGTTCATTATCTCTGAGCTTTATTGCTCATTAATGTCTGCATCATAAGTTGGGAAGAAATATTCTAGGGTGGCAAGCCTTTAAATTGCGAAAATGTCGATTTTGTGATTTGCGAAGCAATATCGCAAATCGCATTATCCCATTATGTTTGTATGCTTTCCTTATCGTTTTTACGAGATGCGAGATGCATGCTGCTTACTATTGTTTCCAAAAAGTATCTCATTTGTCAGGTTTTCCTGTGTAAAGCCCCTTTTATTAAGCAGCGAACCTAAATACTTGTTTGTGACATATCTCGGGAGTGGGTCCAGGTCTCAATCGCATTTTTCAATCTCGACCGATGGTAAGTTTGCGGTGTTCTTTTAAATGTCTGAAATGCGATGCGATGAGGGAAATGATGTCATTGCAATTTCACATCTCACACATTTTAAGGTAACTCATTAAGGTGCATCTTCTAAAAATAACAATATGCGATGCAGACCTTAGTTTTAATAAGAAATGCCTTAGGACTTAATTTATATGAGAAACATACTAGTTTCAAAGTGTTATAGCGCGAAGTCCTCTTTTGATCACTTTTCGCTAGATTTGGCAGATTAGCAAGGCTTTAATCATGCTTGATCGTGTGATATGCGGGAAAGGGAGACATTTACTAGTTTTTGAAAAGGTGTTTGATTGATATCTTGTTTTATTCCACAATTTAATAAGGATAATGCCTAAATGCTAAACTTAATTTTGGAAGGATTTTTTAAAGGGTCCCCATTTATTAATGTAATATTGACTACTACTATTAACAAATGGGGGGTTGTTGAATAGAACAACACGAGATTATGGCGCACATGCCACAAATCTAGGGGAAGTGACACTTGGAGGGAGGTTTCTAAATTGCTCCTTGCATGTAACCTCCAACTGCTAAACATAGATCCCTCAAAAAAGGGATGCCTTTGCATGCTGCCTTGGGAGAAGAAGCCTATGCATACAATTCTGTTTTGCTTGGTCCCAGAGAGAACTTTTCAAATCAACTGCACATGCAAGTGACTGCTCGATTGCTAGAGAAAAATGTGCATTTCTGACTGTCAGCTGGGCTGACTGCCCAAGGGGGTTCCGTAATTTCTGGGCCCAACAATTTACTGCTACCCGTATTTGTGCAAATCCTGGGCTGAACTACCTGTTGATGGGAAAAATTGCTGAATGCCTGCTAGGAGGGCAGACGTGATTGCACAATCCTAGAGCCGAACAGTAAACTGTTAGAAGGAATTGCGCAATTCTTGGAGGGAATTGTTGGTTGCCCTGCAGAAATGCACAAATTTTGCTCGAAATCTACTTAGCCTATAGGAGGACCAAGTCCGGATGAGCAGCCTGTGAAAGGAAAAGATCAAAATGTGATCGATAGGCTGTTATTGAGCAAGAAAGACACTGAAGTTTGAGGACTTGATGAACAAAGAAAGCTGCTGTGAAGGATGGTAGGGAGGCTCCAAAATAGGCTAAGGAAAAATTTTGGAGGGTGTTTGTAGCTGCTACAACACTTGGCGACACACTGGTAGAACTCCAACTCTCTAAATGGACCTTGTTCGTGAGAAGCAAGTCTAACACCTCCAGAAGTATTGTTCAGTTCTTAGCTCATCTTGGTTTCACACTAACTTGATTGTAATATGTAGCATCTTCCAGAATCTTGGTCGATTGACACACATTCCAAGCCTAGGAAACATAATTATTTCTATTGGAGTTGAGGGGTATATAAATGCACAAGAATTATAGTCGTCAGAGTCTAAGTTTCATCTCTGATGTAGCTCCACTACCAGCAGGCCTAGACAGTACCCTGGTGGAGTCAAATAGGAACACAAGCATGGCTCTGCTTCTAGCAAGCCTAGTGAGTACCCTGATGGAGTTGCTTGCATCACCTCCCTGCATAGGAAGCCTTTCTCTTCTTTCGCCTTATTCATTTTTTTTTTGATTTTTTTTTTTGACTTTTCTTTTTTTCATTTTAAGTGTGCATAACACTTATTCATTTTAGAGGTGGAAGAGGGATCCCAACTTATTGAGAGCAGAGGAGGTTGTTCTAGCAGAGAAGTAGTTTATTATATCTCTGACGTGTCTATTAAGGTTTTCCCCCTCATCTTACTCTACTTGACTGAGTTTCTAAGGGTTAACCAAAAAACAATTGAGTAGAGCAGGTGACACTAGTTAGCGTGCAAGCGTTGTGTTTTCACCAAGGTTCACTTCGAATAGTACATATTTTCCTTCGATGTATCATGGAATAAGGGTAACAAGCTCATCATACAGAGGTAAGATGACATATAACCAAGAACTGATAGCTGTACAATCTCTCTTGTACTTTACCTAACTTGTTTCATGAGCCACACATGGTTTCATGCAACTAAACTACAGACAAAACAAGCGAACGAACTAACAATCAACAAATCAAAATGAGAGTAGAAGAAAAATTGAAAGCAAAACAAGTAAACAAACAAGAAAGCAAACAAACAGGCAAACAAAGAATGTAAGCAAAAAATAATGCAAGCAAACAATACTCCTACTCCTAAAGTAACTGTGCATGGGCTTGATCACATGAAGTGATACTTCCAATGCAGCCATCGACGCATTGGTAGACCCATGTGAGTGAAGGCTTGGTCCACGAGTGACCCAGTCATGCAGACCAGCATACAAGAAAGATATGACAGTGAAGACAACCACACTTCATGTTTCAAAGTTCCCACTGGACATAAGTGAGTGCATCTGCATGATGGATAGTCCATGGACTTATCATGGTGCTTTGTGACACTACATGCAAATTTTAAGCACAAGAACACTCTTGACTGTGACATCCAAGCAAACAAAACAAACAAAGATATCTTGCATTGTGCACGAGTGCTTGCAATATAAGACTCCTCCAATGCATAAGCAATAGGATCATGCAGTTTGAGTGGAGGAAGTGTGATATGAGTGTTAGATTGATCTTGACTACATACAGATGAGCGATGAGGAGCCTTGAGTGTTTGA
Organism: Pinus taeda; assembly: GCA_000404065.3. Classification (NCBI taxonomy): domain Eukaryota; kingdom Viridiplantae; phylum Streptophyta; class Pinopsida; order Pinales; family Pinaceae; genus Pinus; species Pinus taeda. Next base: position 5,655 of record APFE030866360.1, read on the forward strand.
ACAATTTCTTGATCGTGTTAGTGTCAGTCTTTCCATCCTTCCTCCAATGATCAAATATGCTCTTACAAAGTGGTCTCAGAGTGTCAAGGTCAAATTTTGTCATTTCAAAGAGTCTTCAAGCAAAATTTGGTCACTAGGCATTATGTCTAGGGTTTTCTTTCACTCCTTCTAAATTTGTCCAAATGTCGGTCTATGTCACTATTTAGCTGATTCTATCATCATTCATAGGGTTGTAATTATCATGTCAATGTCTAATGAGTCATTTTACACCTTGTTCATGCTTCAGTTGCGCCTAGGTAAGGTCATTTCCCTATCCTAGGGTTTTGAAGGCAATTTCTCTTGGACGGTCAAATCATCAGCAAAAATTGTATCCAGATGTTCATACACCTTCCCCTATCCTTAATTACCTTATAAAACACTTTCCATCACTGAGATTCCCCAAATTCTTCATTTTTGCACAAACCCTAGTTTCTTGCCACAACTTGGCAATTTTCTAGGTTGGGCCTGTGTTTTGCCCTTTTGGACCCCTTCCCCTCACTCAATCTCTGCAATTCAACTTTCCCCTACTTCCTAACATCCCTCCCTACTTCCAAAATTTTCCCCAAGAATTTAGAAGCCCCTTATCCCCTTCATTTCGTTTCATTTCCACAAAATTCCTTGTTTCACACATAGGGATAAGTTTCACTCAAAAGGTGTTTCAGAGCAATAAAAGATGCATTTTGGAAAAATGAGAGAGGTTTTTGTCCAAAACATGCCAAATACGAAAACCCTCATTCAATTTTTACACAGGTGTCATGGTTTTAGAGAAATGTCAAAAATACCGTTGCCTCAGGAGAATCGAATGCACCTCTTAAGTGACCTTGGGAAAATCAGGTTTTCTCCTAGCTTGGTTCGCCAAATGACTTTCTTGATGAGTCAAATGTTAACTAGACACAAATATATTTCCAATGAGCTATCATGAGATCAAATTTGAGTTTAGGAAGGCATTCAAAAGTTGACTTCAACAACACTTTTCTTTGAGACAACCTCATTTGGCACAGTTTGACCAGTCTTGGGAGATTTGATTTTTGACAAGGCAAATGAACTCCACATTGAAAAATTCTAGTTTTGTTGGAAAGTAGACTCAAATAAATTTCCAACGAGCTATCCTGCACCCAATTTGGACACCGTGAAGGCCTCAAAAAAGCATCTGAAAGTCGCGCTACGCGTTGGGGGCGCGCTACGCGTTGGGGGCGCGCTACGCGTTGGGAAGGTTTTCACAGTGTAAATTTACAAGGGCGCTACGCGTTGGGCAGAGGGCGCTACACATTGGGTTTTTCGCCCTATAACTTGCAGAAAACACACAAAACACCTCTCTCATCTCAAGCAATATAGAAGTAAGCTCTTTTCATGGTTGTTTTGTTATTTTTTGCAAAATGAATGTAAAGGAAATATGACAAATATGCCATGAAATTGAAAACAAAAAACCCTAATGTTCGTGTGTAAATTGAAAGACTAAGTTTGCTAGGGTTTTCAAAGTGACATGCTGCCCAAGGTTTTCCCATTTTCATCCTCCTTTTTTCCTCATGGGAGGATTTCATTGCTCGCGACTTCTTCACGGTACCACACCCACCTCCTGAGATTGTCCATGATGAGGGAGGGCTTTCTCAACAGTTTGATATTCATGAGGGGCCTATACAACAGTCAGACATTCATGAGACCGAGAATTTTGATGCTCCAGCATATGTAACATATCAGAAAGGCCCCAAAGCCTTATTTGCAGCTGCACAACGAGTACTATCTCCACCCGGGGTGGAAGGGGTCTCGTTGAATTCATCGACACAGCGAGTACTATCTCCACATCATGTGGAAGGGGTCTCGCCACCTTCTTCAACACAGGTACAGGTTCAGGATAGGGGCAAGAGGTCCATGATTGATGAGGGTCCTTCAAGAGGTCCGGATACACATGTCATTGATATTGAGGCTAGCTCTCCTAGCTCGGAGCTTAAGGAGATCATCCGAGAGCAAAGGACCGAGAATGAGTCGCTGCACAAGAAATTGCAGATGGCAAAATGGGTGATTAACTATTTAGAGCAGTGCAACAAACAGTTGGAGGATGAGCACGAGCTTTATGAGCAGCGGAAGATTCGTGAAGATCGAGAATTGGCACGTAGGAGACTCGGTGATTTGACACCCATAGATCGAGAGGCTATGCTTCTCCGGGTCAATGCTCATTTGGAGAGGTTGCTGGCCAAGGATAACAAAGATAAGGACATGCTCTGGAACATGAAAAACCATTATTGGGCTCGAATGCACGTATGTAAGGCAAAAATGAAGGTGCTCAAAGGACGGTTTGCCAAGGCACTAAAACGAAGAAAAAGGCCCGATCCCCTCCACATCTTGGCTGAGGCTTCCTTGAAGGAGCATGGTGCTAAATGACTTACCTTCTGCACAAATTTCAAAAATTTTTGAGCATTTTTGGTCATTTGTGATTTTTTTGGGCAAAAAACAGGTTTTCTTCCCCAATGCGTAGCGCGCCGCGCACTACCCTGAAGATGGGCAAGTCCATTCATAAAAAACTCAGCATTTTTGAATTTTTCATGCAAAAATACACTTGCTCAGCAATTACCAAGAAATTTCAGCAAGTTTTGAGCCTCCAGAAGGTCAAAAAACAAGCAAAAAATGACTTTCTGCCACTTTTTTGACACACAGGAAGCAGTCTTGGGAGATTGAAATTTTGGAGGGGCAAATGGTCACCAAATTCAGAAATTCCACTTTTATTTGAAAGTCGACATCCATACCTTTCCAACAAGCTCACGTTTTCCTCATTTGGACTCCGGGAAGTGCCTCAAAAGTTGGCTCAAAGGCACGCTACGCGTTCAGGATTGGGGTGCTACGCATCAACACATTTTCTCAAATTTTCACCTACAGCTCAGCAAAACGCAGTTTTGACTAGGTTTGACTTTTTTGAGTGGCTTTTGATCCTCATTGATGTAAATGATGTAATTTTATGATACTTTGACACTTATTTATCTCTTCTAGAAGATTCATTCATGAGATAGGCAAAAATTAAATTAATGAATTGGTTTCCTAGCTTATAGAGGCAAGTTGTTTTGACTGCCTAGATTTTAGTGCTCAGTTTGGAATTGGTTGAAATAGCTCCTAGGATAGTGAGCTCGACCCTTAGAGGCAAGGAAATATGTTATCTTTCCTATATTATGTACTTTCTTATTCATTTTCATGGTTGGACTCTTGAGGGAGAAAGCTTCTATTGTATTACTCATTGTATCTCTTCATTTTGGCAAAGGAAGAAAGACCAGGGTTTTGCAGTCCTTTTTGGGATTCCTGTGGTTACATGTATTGATGGTGTGTTTCTCTTTGTAATTGTAAGTTTGTTATGTGAATCATCTTCTTACTTTTTCTTCTTCAAATTAGGCAAATGAAGTGTTAAGGTAGAACTCATGGTTGCTATGCTCTGCCTTTAAGTTTGCTTAATATCAATGTTTTCAGCTGTTTAAGGAGAATTCAAGGTGATTTCTTGCTCTCCTTAGCTCCTCACCAGTCATTTTCATCCATCCAAATCTTTCAAAGGCATCAATACAGTCTCCTACCTCGCCCCAAGGAACCCCCTGCGAAAACTGTGTCCAATCCCCGCACCCAAAATTGTCTTTCCCCAATTTTCCACCAAAACCTTAAAAATCCTAAATCAAACCTTTTTATCAGTTTACTAGCCTAAAATCAGTGTCCTTTATTGGTTATCTCTGCCCGTTGAAGATTTTTGCCGAGATAGACCGGAGAGAGCCCTCTCCTGCCCCGTAGGGCTAGCTACGAGGCTAAGTGGTTTGATGTTGCCTTGGAGTTTACCTTTTTCAGCCTGAGGTGAAATTTCAAGCGCTAACACGCCATACCTCATAGACATTTTCACCTTACATTTTGAAATTCAAACCAATTGTGATAAATTGTATTGCAACAACATTGTCGGGGGGGGTTAGTAGGTGGTAAATGGTTTAAGAAGGCCGTGGGGGGATCCATAATACATGAGATGGAAACACGTGTAAAAAGTGGTAAAATGAATCAACTTTACGGGGGGGGAGGAAGGTAGGTTAAAGGTTGGCAGGGGCTCCCGCAAATCATCGATTATTTACTTCACACATCTTGAGGTATTGTATGTTATGGTGTTTTAATATGTGAAATGCAAGTTGGCGACATAGGTTTAGATGGACAAAAATAATATTTTTATAATACGTGGAGTATGGAATAATGGGGTAAATAAATAAGATAAAGAGTAAAGTAAATACAATAATTTTAATGTGAAATTATGGTCAAAATGGAAAATAGATGAATAATAAAAATAATGGTAGGGTATAGTAAAATATATATTAAAAAAATATGGGGATATGATAATAAGGGTGAAAAGTGAATGGAGTGACGGGTAAAACAAAAGAGGGAATAAAAATATTACTTCTGACTTAAATATAAGATATGTGAATAGGTAGAATGAGACCAAGGAATTTAGATAAGAATTAAGGCTAGATATGGGGTTTGGGATGGACATGCTTGGATTAAGGCTAGAAATGAAAACGTATATTTTCCAATTTTGACTCGTGGAGGACATAACTACTTTGGATGATTAATTAAGTGAAGGCTTTAGGTAATGGGAGTTTGACGAAAATTTATATATACCTCAAAATTTAGCTAAGAAATCACTTAACAGATTTTGAAAATTTTGTAACTTTTAAAGGAGTCAGAAAAAGTTACAACATAGGCTCCAACTGGGGATTGCTTCCCCTTGTGGGATGCAAAGGACCTATAGACCTGTGCCTTGAATCTGTTGGGCATGGAGTCATTATCAAAAGCCCTCAATCACTTGCTACTTTCAACCTATAACCTGTAAAATAAAATTTGTAACTTTTCAACTAAAACCAAACCACTAATTGTTGCAAGTAAATGTAAGTTTGCAACGAATGCCTCATCTCCTACCCCAACTGTGGAGCTTTCTCCTTCCCATGATGTCTTAGAGGACCCTCCCTTCACAAGCATGTCAAAAATACGCTTTTTTTAAAGCTTTGAAAATGCTTTCTTTCGGACTCCCTTTCAGCAAGTTGGAATGTCAGAGCGAGCTTGTTGTTAGAGGTTCATGTCGATGGAGACCAAGGGTTTCAGGCCTCGGCCCTAGGTCTCATGACCCTGGCACATAATTGAATACGGCGACAGTACAATGTCAGTTCTCTGTACTCGACACCCAAAATGTCATACTTTTCTCTGGCCCCGAGGTATCGGTGGTGAGGTTGGTACTCGGGCCATTAGTTTTACAACCACAGGATGGGGTTAATCCCTTTTAACTGACATTGTTTACTGCAAAGGGTTTTGACAATTAGGGGTTTTGAGACGGTTGGGGTTTTCTCACTGTGTCGGTTTAATTTTGTTTGGGCACGGCAGAGATGGGGTTTGATAGTGAATTTCTTGAGCTCGAGCCTACGCCAGAGGACCTTTTGACGTGCTAGGGACACGAGGTCTCTTCCAAGAATCTTGACTTGTTTTTCCCAAAGAATGTAAACATCCAGGGTCCCAGTAAAGAGGCGATTGCGGGAGGCTCACAGTATGGGGTAAGTCGATAAGATGAGAACCTCCCGAGTGTCTGGAATGGTGTTTGGCGGGTGGGCGCTACTCCTGTGGAGAACCAAGAGCAGCTGCGGGCAGTCGAAGATCGGGCGGAATTTTTGAAGCATTTCTCTCGTATTATCTCTACGAATGAGGATCAAGGTAACACTTTCCGACCTAAGCTTTATGGTGGCTTTGAAGATATCATAGGAAACTATGGTCTGCAAGGCTCTTTAGGTTTTAAATCTATAGGAGAAGTGGCTCTTGTTGGTGGAGTCTCGCAAGGTCAAGCTAGCCCCTGGAAAGTTTTTCCTTTGCTTTTCGCACCCCAGGGTCAAGAAGCCTCACAAGGTTTTCCTCTGCTTTTCGCACCCCAGGGTCAAGAAGCCTCACACGGTGGCGGAGGACCTTCTTTAAGCTCCATTCCGGCTGCTGCTTGCATAAATCGACTGCCCTGGGCCACATCTTGTGGGGGGGTTGATAGAAACCCTAGGACCTCGACCTCTAATTTGATCCCTTAGGCTGTTGCTTACTCAAAGGAGGTTGGGACCGTTGAAGAAAACCAGCAGAGGAGTTTGAACGAAGCAGAAGTCCCTTCTGTGCCTGAAGGAGGGGGTCAAGGGCCGCCTGTTTCGGTTGCGTCGGATGCTCCTATTCCAAATGTTGCGGGAGCACAAGGGGACTTCAAGGAAGTCGTGGGGGCAAAGAGAAAGAAATCAAAGTCCATTAAGAAGAAAGAGCTTCATCCGTGCTGTCTGTTGGGGGTAGATATCAGCATAGAACAAACAATGGATGCAACTGAGACTATTCTGGTTGGCCGTGTAAGAGGAAGGAAGTACTCCGCCGAATACATAGCGGATTGGGTCCAATCCGAGTGGAAAGAAGCCCTAGGCAAGCCATCAAACATTCTTTTTTTGGAAAGGGGTTGGTTTAGGTTTCATTTTGACAGCAAATCACATGTGGACTGTGTCTTTGAACGGAACTGGTGTTTTGGAAAGCGTCCCATTCTTTTTCGCAGATGGACTCCATTATTTGATGCGCAGAAGGAGAAATTGGCGGAGTCCCCTGTCTGGGTAAAGCTCCCTGGACTTCCCTTACAATTCTGGATGAAATCCGTTTTTGTCTCTATTGGTAATACCCTGGGTAAATTTCTGTATTATGATAACTCTTACATCATAACCAAGGACAGGAGTATGGCTCGAGTGCTTGTAAGCCTAAATCCAAGGGAGGGATTGGTGGATGCGATGACGTTAAAATACAGGGACCTTGAATTCCTTCAAACCCTGGACTATGAAAACCTCCCTTTCCATTGTCTTCGGTGTCATAAGTATGGTCATCTTGCGAAGGAATGTCCATTGGGACATCGTCGTCGTCGCCATCAGATGAGACCCTTTCGACCTCAGGGGGCTCCTGCACAGGAAGCAGGGGGGCTCAGTAGAAGGTTTCACTGCAATCTGTAGACCAGGTGAGGGCTTCAGAAATAATCGATCTAATGGAGCAGGAACACCTCTTAGATGGTAAAAATGTAGCTTCCACTCAGATTAATCCGCCAACCACCCTGGCTCTCTTACCTGATGAGCTTGTTGGGGCGTCCATGGCGGGTACGTCTTCTTTTCATCCTTTTTGCGAATGTTCTTCTGCAATCTCTTTACAGTCTCTCTCAGAAAGGCCTAGTCCCTCCAGGCAAATTTTAAATGATTTCTCTGCGCTGAATTTATCTAAAGCCTCCTCTGATAGTATTATTATCTCGGTCTCCCTTCCTTCTGATGATGCCTTACATCCCTCTGAGATTGCTAATACTATTGCTGAATCCTGTGTTCATATCTTGGATAACCCACCTTATAATCTTCGCCCTTTGGCCAATAGAAAGGGTAAGGGACAAGATGTAGGAGGAATTGCCTTGGACCCAGTGGTTATTGGGCCAAGGAAGTTAAGGGGGAGAAAATCTTTACTCTCAAAAGCCCAGTTCAAAGCTGTCATTGATATCGCTGACGGGAAGCAGAAAACTCTTCCTGGGGTGCTTAGAGCAGAGCCACCTCCCCCCGCTATTCCTTGATGATTCTACTTTCCTTCAACTGCATAGGCTTAGCTAGCCAGTCGAAAAAGCTAGCCTTCAAAAACCTTGTGCACTCCTATAACCCTGATGTTATTCTCCTCCAAGAAACATTGGGGAAAAGTGACGATGTTATCTGTACTCTTCAAAAGTTTTTGCCTGGGTGGGCATTCTCAGCTCTCGACGCTGAAGGCAGGTCGGGGGGTGTAGTTACAGGTTACAATATGATGAAGCTCAAGGAAGTTTCATCTTGGGGTTCTGAAAACTGTTTGGCAATGGAACTCTATTCTGGAGAGTTGTGTATATCCTTCCTTATCATGAATATCTATGGGCCCTGTCTGGAGAGGGAACGCTTCTGGAACTCTTTCTTCAGCCTCTCTTGCCTCTCCCATCCTTACCTCATCATTGGAGGTGACCTGAACTTCTCTTTGGGGGATTCAGAATCTTGGGGTGCTAATGCCCACTCGGACCCCCTCTCTGTTTTTTTCATGAATAAAATTAGTTCCTACCTCCTGGTCGATGCTCCTTTGATCAAATTGTGCCCTACCTGGAGAAACAGATGCCTCGGTGTCGATTGGGTGGGCAAAATACTAGACTGCTTCCTTCTTTGTGAGCCTCTGGTGGATTTTCTATCAGTTTTCAGACACTGGGTCGGGGAAGGGGGTCACTCTGATCATTTCCCGGTCCTCCTGGAATTGAAAGGAGATGCAAAAAAACCAGGAACCCCTTTTAAATTCAACTCATCCTGGCTGAAGGATGAATCCTTTGAATCTCTTTTCCATGATACATGGAGAAAGGACAATCATAATGAAGAAGGAAGCAGAAGCATCCACTTGTCGAACAATCTTAAGAGAATGAAGCAAGTGACAAAAGAATGGGCACATCAGAAGAAACTGAAGGAAGAAGAGGAGCTCAAAAGTATAAACTTCGAATTAGATCTATTGGAAAACTCGGATGGATCTGGTTATGAGTCCTTGGATTCAAGAAACAGAATTAAAGAGTTGCAAGTATCTCGGTGAAAACTTCTCCAGTTAAGGGAAGAAAGCTAGAGATTGAAAAGCAGAGCCATTTGGCTGCAAGCGGGAGACGAAAACTCTAAGTTTTTCCAGAATTATGCAAAGGGCCAAAAGATTGCTAATACAATTTGGGAATTGAAAAAAGAGGACAGGGAAATGGAAAAATCCTTTGAAGAACTGGCTTCTCTATGTGTAAACTACTTCAAGAATATTTTCAAATCCCCAGAGGAGGTATCCATAGCGGAGGTCACCAGAGTTGCTCAATTCTTTCCAAGATATGTTGAGGAAGAAGAAAATGACTCTATTATGGAAGCTGTCTCTAAACAGGAAGTGGAGGAAATTCTCAAGGATATGCAGAAGGACAAGAGTCCTGGGCCAGATGGGTGGACAGTGGAATTTTTCCTTCATTTCTTTGAATTCCTGGGGGATGAGCTGGCTGTAGTTGTGGATGAATCGAGATCCTCTGGATCTATCTATCAACCCTTCAACTCAACCTTTCTGGCTCTAATCCCCAAATCTGATCAGCCAGCCTCTTTCGATGACTTTCGGCCTATTTCCCTATGCACCTGTGTCTATAAAATTATTGCTAAAATCATTGCTTCTAGGATGAAACCCTTCTTATCTAGGCACATCTCTTCAAAGCAGTTTGGTTTCCTGGATGGAAGACAGATTCATGAAGCAGTGGGAATCGCTCAAGAAACCCTGCATAGCTTAAAGAGGAATGGAAAGAAAGGGGCAATTGTCAAAATTGATTTATCAAAGGCCTACGACAGAATAAGTTGGATGTACTTGTGCCTTCTGTTGACTCACCTTGGTTTCAGATTCGATTTTGTAAGGTGGATTATGAGCTGCATTACTTCATCCTCTATCTCCTTATTAATCAACGGAGCAGCTTCAAAATTTTTCAATCCAGAGAGGGGGCTGAGACAAGGATGCCCTTTGTCCCCCCTTCTTTTCTTGTTGGCTGCAGAGGGGATGAGTCTGATGATTAGTAGGGAAAAAAGACAAGGAGAGCTCCGAGGAATTGAAGTGGTTGTTAATTTGTGGGTAACCCATCTGCTCTTTGTAGATGACATAATTATATTCAACAATGGAAGTGTGGAGGACTGTAGAGCTCTAAAGAGCATCCTGGACCTTTTTCTTAAAGCTACAGGTCTTAAAATCAATGAGCAGAAATCAACCCTTACAATATCGGGTATGTCTTTGGAGGAAAGTGGTAGAGTAGGGGCTCTTCTTCCATTTGAAATCAAATCTCTGAAGGAAAGCTTTAAATACTTTGGCTTCCTGTTGAAACCTGATACTTACCGGGTACAGGATTGGAAATGGCTCCTGATAAAAATAGAAAAGAAACTAAATTTGTGGAGTCATAAATGGTTGTCTCGAGCAGGGAGGCTGGTCCTAATAAAGACAGTTCTGATGGCAATTCCTATTTACTGGGCCAGTCTCATGTGGGTACCTAAAGGTATACTAGCTTCCATAGACAAACTGTGTAGCAGATTCTTATGGGCCGGATCTAAAGTAGAACATGTGACTCCCTAGGTTGCATGGGATAATATTTCGAGACCGAAAGAATGGGGAGGATGGGGAATTAAGCATTTGTCTTTTTTTTCAAAATCCTTAGTAGCCAAGCTGGCATGGAGACTTATATCGACCGATTCTCTTTGGTCCACTGTTACAAAAAGAAAGTACATAGCTCCGGCCACTGCAATGGAATGGGTTCACAATCCTGTAAAGTCCTCCAAAAATGCCTCGGTGGTCTGGAAGGCAGTAGTTTCTTCGGCTCACACTATTGAACAAGGACTTGCATGGAAAGTGGTGGATGGTACTCGGGTGAGGGTTGGATGTGATCCCTGGGCTGGGTACTCGGAAAGATATGCCTTATCTCATGATCTGAAATTATTTTTAACTGAACGGGGATATCTTTTTCTGAATCAGGTGGCCAATCCTAGGACTACTACCATTTGGAGACAAGGGTGGTTGACAGAAGCTGACCTTCATTTGGAGGAGAGATGGAGGGAGGAATGGAGCCTTTTTGTCTTGGACCTCCAAAACTCCTCTGTCCGGATTTCAGAAGCAAGGGATGAGCTAGTTTGGGTCCATGCACAGACAGGAAGCTACTCACCTAAGACGGGCTACAAATGGTTGATGTCCCAACAAGGTTGGGAAGACCCTGCATGGTGGTCAAAACTTCTCTGGAAGTTGAAATGCCCTGCAAAAACCAGAATTTTCTTCTGGTGCATCCTTCAGAAAAAAGTGCCAACATGGGATTTCTTGCAGAAAAGGGGGAAAATAGGCCTGGGATGGTGCTCTCTTTGCAAAGCAAATGACGAATCAACAACGCATTTATTTCTCACATGCCCTTTCAATGTCAGCCTTTGGGCTGAATCCTTGAGACTCATGAATTCTCCCCTCAGGTGGGAAGGAGACAGTATCCAGCAAGCATGGTTCCGGTGGTGGCAGGAGGCCTTTGATGACAAAGTCCGCTCCATCCCTCTCCTGATAGCCTAGGGCACTTGGCTAGCAAGGAACCAAGTAATTTTCAAAGATCTTCCCTTCCCTATTGGAAAACTGGCTATGGAAGGGGCAGCAATATACGACAGCACCCCATCCTCATCTAGACATTCCATCCACCGCTATATTCAGACTGAATTTATTAGGGAATCTGTTCCGTGGGCCTACTTTGATGGGGCTACAGACTTAAATGGACGGTGTGGAGCAGGTTTGGTCATTCATATTACTCCTGAAAAATCTTTTCGTGCCTCAATTGGCCTTGGGTAGGGAACTAATAATTTTGCTGAGCTCAAGGCTTTACATCACCTTCTTTGCTGGCTTTCCTTGAAACAGTTGAGACAGGTTCAGATTTTTGGTGACTCAAAGAATGTTGTGAATTGGTTCAACAGGACTCAACATTGCAGAAATTATATTTTGCTTCCTTTGCTTAATGAGATTTTGCATATCAAAAGCTTTTTTAATGAAATCATTGTTTGCCACATCTACAGGGAAAGAAACCAGGAGGTAGATAATTTATCTAAAACAGGTGTACAACAAGATTTGGGGACCTAGTCAGTAACATAGATGGACAAGGGGGTGATCAATCCTATTGACCAGCCAGTCTTCGGATGACATTGTTCTGCTTTGATGTTCTACTTAATATCATGCTGCTACTGTTATTTCAGTTTTATTTCGAACTACATATAATCTGTTATGTCTCTCTACCAAAACTATGGACTATCTCATTTATGTTTACTTTTCTAAGGGTTGTTTTCCTCATATGAGGAGGCCTGTTGACACAGTTTTCACAAAAAACATTTGCTGTGTTGTTTTTTCAAGTAACTTTGAGACCGGAATAGTGCCTACTGCCGGTCTCTACAGGAATATACATTTTGATATGTTTGTTGTTTCAACAGATGATGAAGGCATGCTTCTGTCTTTTCTCTTATCTATGTTTCGGTGATATGCCGGGAGATTTGAAAGATTGGAAGTGCCCTCTTTTTTAGAAGAAGTTTTTCTGCTTTGGCAGCCTTAGGGATGTGTATGGGTACCCAAGGAAGTCGTGACTGCTTTTCTCCCTCACCAGAAGGAGATCGGGAGTTGATTTGTAATGCAATGCATATGCTATGAGACTCTCTAATATATATAGAAAGTCTGATTTTTTCTGTGGAAAAAAATTAAAGGTAAGTACAACAATGCCTAATCCATTAGGCTAGTGGATTCAACGGTCAACAACTTTTCTTCTTCCCATATCCTGTAACTTATTGTACTCAACCAAACCAAACTACATACTGTAAACTGAAATCCAGACTGAAACAACTACTGATCTATTGCACACTCATGCTAAAAATAAACTTATTTAATAAACCTCACACAACAACTAATTGATTTACACACCCCTACTACAGTCCACTGAAAACATACTTGTTAAGTGTAGTCTAACTTCCAATGAAACTAGGTGAGAATTGGACTTATTAGCATACCACCTTACATGTAGTTGATAAATTGAAAAATGTTTACAAGATAAAAAATAGTTTCCATGAGTAGCATATACATACAACTGTATTCGAAAGACTCCATCATCTTTAAACATTTGAAACTTCTAATCATTTCCATGAGGAAGAAAAGCATGCAGCTATATGCCATTATCATAGCAAGAGATGCACTTGTCATTTTGAACTAGTAGAATCTAGAACCTAGTGGAATCACCATATAGTCAAAGTGGAGTTGCAAGGTCAAAGAAATGATACCAATATTAACTATCTACTCCTTGTTCACTAGTAAGAAATAGATCTAATCTTGTTCATTCTCCAAGGAAATAAATTTTTGTTACTTCGATTCCCAGCAACGACACCAAATGTTGTATTTGTTTCTTGAAGGTAGTTATTGGCTACGAAACTGCGTCGAAAAACCTACTTAACCAAACTTTAGGTTCAAGTTGGCCCTCGAACTAGAAGGGGATCTCTCAATATTACGAGGCTTTTTAATGTTGTTCACTGTCACTGGACAACAACCTATTAATAAAAACGACCATATCTATGATTTTTTGTATAGGTGGTTGTTGATGAGTCTCCAATCTTTGCTTAGAAATAAAGCATTCCCTTGTAGAGGCTTTTTCAAAGTGCCAACGTCCAACTGTGACAGAATAACATAGCTTTAAAGAGTTTGGTAGAGGAAAAGAAGAGAAATTAGATAATCAAGTATCCTCCCTGAATACTTAATAATCTAACAAGAGTAGATGTGTATAGAAGAATCTCTATAGCCAACATTAATACATTTAAGAGATGACAAAAGGAAATAATTTAATGATGCAGAGGTACTAATCCAAACAAATTGTTGAATTAGCTAGCTTGAGTGTAGATGATAATTTTGCAGTGAGTTGTCAAGGAGGTTGACACTCAACCTAGCCTTGCCCAATGATTTTATATTACCTTAAACATATGAATAAATAGATTATGAAATCACTAGAAAAAACATACAGACAAAACAAATTTTGTCATAAACTAGAGCCAAAAAACTTTAGTTAAAAATTCCGCAATATAAGTCTTTACAAAAATGACAGGGTTTTGGCCTAAAAAACCAACCGTTTTACATTACAAATGATTCAATATATATAAATTTACAAATTCCTAAATCTGTCTAGCTTTTTGCAATAAAAATCTAAACAATGCATATAAAATAAATACAATTCCTAAATAATCTCAAGAAATCTAGAACTGATTGATAGTCTTGTGTATTAGAAATTGGTCTTAGTTCACTGACTACTGATCTTTTTCCTTGAATATCTAGATCATGCTAAGTTTACTCCTTAAAATTTGATTTTTTTGGATTTGTTTCCCATAATATACCAACTGCCCTTTAAAAATGGTCAACCCTTTGAAATAGATGCAAGATATTGTGAATAGATCAAGTGAAATCTCTCTTATCTCCACATAATTATTCAATGTCTAAACCTAGAAAATAAATCATTGACTGCCACATGCTCTTTGAAATGCCACTTGTACCTTTTCAAATTTGATTTTTATTTATCCATATCTACTATTGAAATATCAATTTTCAAATATGTGGGAACAAGATATTTTGATAAAAACAATTCCCAAATATTTCTTTAACCTGTAAAATTTCATTTTCTATATTTCTATATAAAATATTAGTGCATGCAATTTTAAAAAATCATATCTCCTGGAGAAAACCATGTTGTGTAATACTTTTCCATTGTAATATTTATTTGTTTGTGAATTTTATAAATGAAATTTAAAACAATTTACCCAAACCATCCACTCTTTTAATATTTTGTTTTTCCCACTTTTGGTATACTTATGAATAAATAAAACTTCATAAATAATTTTATTTTTTCTGTGAAAATCATTTACTGGTTTACTTCCTGTGGTTTTGAAAACCATGTTTGGTAAACTGTGAAAATATATTTTTTGTCCCCCCTTTTCACTCCTGTAAAGACTTTGGATAATAAATTATCTAATTTTTTTATTCGCGTGGATTTTCTTCCTTATATTTCCTTTCCTCCTTATACCCATAGCATAATAAATTTATTTCTCTACTCTGTAAAACTATTCCACAAGGAGGAAACATTTCTTTCTAAGCATTTAAAACTCCATAGTTTGTATTGAAATGTACCTCTGGAACATGTTTTAATTGTTGGCATAGCCTCCTCTTACCTTAAGTTTTCGCCCATTAGCTAATTCCAGAAAAAACAGAACTATAAAAATCTTCCCTCCATTATCCCTTCGATGCACACATTATGACTTTTAAATTTTTCTCGCGCCATATCTCATAGACATTTTCACCTTACATTTTTAAATTCAAACCAATGTGGTAAATGGTATTGAAACAATATTGTGGGGGAGGGGGGAGTGGTAGGGGGTAGTAGGTGCTAAATGGTTTAAGAAAGGGGTGGGAGAGGGGGGATCCTTAATACATGAGATGGAAACACATGCAAAATGTGGTAAGATGAAACAACTTTGCAAAGGTGCGGGGGTGTCCATAATACATGAGATGGAAACACATGTAAAATGTGGTAAGATGAAACAACTTTGCGAAGGCGGGGGGGTAAGTTAAAGGCATGGAAAATTTTAGGGGTGAATGTTCGCCCTTAGGCGAAATTAAGGGGTTTTAAATTTTTAGTGGACGAATATTTTGTATCATAGTACATTTTTACAAATCGCTTCAAATAGCCCACCTTATTTTAAGGAAGAGGTTAAAAAAGGTTAATTTAGCCCTTGAAATTAGGAGTTACAACCTTCCATTCGCCCTAATTTTCAAGTATAGGTTTTATTTAAGTGAATCCTATGGACCAAATACCATATTTATAAAAGAGGTATGGTAAATTAATAAAAATATAAATAAATGAGAGGTATGGTAAATAAATCAAACATTTTTTATATTTACTCCATAAGTCACCTTATACATAGATAATGCAGGCACTCAACACAGTGACCAAACAGCCATCAAAAGCGCTGCCTCAGATCATTTTAAAGAGCTCTTAACTGAATCAGGGGAGGACGAAAACTATGCTGACCTCCTATAGCATTTGCCAACAAAGATTACAACAGAATTAAATGAAAGGTTGACAGAAGAAATAAAAGAGGAAGAAATCAAGGAAGCAGTTTGGTGCCTCCAGCCAGACAAGGCACCAGGGCCAGATGACTTATCTATATGTTTTTATAGAGAATATTGGGAAATGATAAAAAAGGACCTCATTAAATACTTCAAATGAATACAGAAGAAAAGAAAAATAGGAGGCTACACAAATTCAACTCATCTGGCCCTCATTCCAAAGGAGAACCACCCTTCCAACTTTTCCCGCTTCAGGCCAATATCATTATGTAACTCTTCCTACAAAATATTTACAAAAGTCCTTGCTTCCAGTCTCAAACCTCTTCTGCCAATGTTAATTTCTGAAAACCAAGGAGGCTTTATGGCTAACAAGCAAATCTCAGACTCTAGTCAGGAAGCCATTCATTCAAGCCATTCTAGGAATGAAAAGGGTAACATTCTGAAATTGGACTTGGAAAACGCCTTTGACAGGGTAAGACATTCTTCAGAAAATGGGCTTCTCCTCCCCTTTTATTGATATCATAAGAGCTTGTATCTATGGGCCTTGGATTTCTCCTCTTATCAATGGCAGACTTGGGCCTTCCTTTCGATCCTCAAGAGGATTACGGCAAGGTTGTCCTTTATCTCCCTACCTTTTCCTCTTAATGGCTGAGTCCTTCAGTTGCGCTCTTGACCATAAGCGGCAGATAGGCCTCATCACTGGCATTAAATTCGAAGATGGATTGAAAAACATTAATCATTCTCAGTTTGCTGATGATACCCTGCTGCTTGGAGGGGCAACCACAATCATAGCTCGAAGATTCAAATATTTATTAGACAAATTCATGAGATACTCAGAGGGACTGATTAATCACCTCAAAAGTTGTATTTATGGATGGAATGCCTCAGCTCAAACGCTCCAAAGTATTTCCAGCATATTTGGTGTACCTTGCAAATTAAATTGGGATCACTTCAGCTACCTGGGAATGCTTATAAGTATAGGGAACGCAAGAGTTGATGTTTGGGAATTAACTTTAGATAAAATAAAAATAAAAGTCCAAAAGTGGGGAACTACCTGGCTCAACCCAGCTGGACGACTAGTGCTCCTCAAATCTATCCTTTCCTCTCTTCCCCTTTATCAATTTTCCCTTACTCAAGCTCCAGCTTCTTTTCTCCGCAAAATGGACAGTGTTCTCAGATTCTTCCTTTGGTAGGGAGGGAAAAATGAGAAGAAATATTTTAATTTGGTTGGATGGAAACAAGTCATTCAAAACCAAGAGAAAGGAGGTCTTGGCATTAGATCTCTAACACTCACAAATTTAGCCTTTGGCAAAAAGTTAGTCTGGAGACTTATTGAAGACCAATCAGCCTGGTGGAAAAAAGTTATGGAGGCCAAATACCTCAGTCACCCAAACTTGATGTGTTTTTTTTTATCTCGCAGTTGGAGTCTATGGAATAAGAAAGAAATTTGATAACTTGAAAAAAACAGTAGCTTGACAAAAGTTGTAGAGAAAAGATTAATCTCTCCTACCTTGACAAAACTCGTTGTCAATATCAACACCTACAAGAACTTTGTTGTGGAATATTATCAAAACTAATAGAAGGATATGAAAGAGTGTATTGTAAGAACCTTGACAAACACGGCCACTGAAACTTGGAACATTGTTTGTAGGAAGAGAAAATTATGTTTCTTTTTTCCAAACATGTACGTTAGTATATTACAATTTAATGATTACGTTTTCTTATTATCATATATGGTTTCATACTTTAACAAAACATTCACCAAGACTTCACAATGTTTTATTATTCAGTAAATGATTTTCCAAGATCTTACAAGATTTTATAATCTAGTGAAAGATTCTCCATCACTGTACAAGATAATATAATCTGGTGAGAGATTCGCCAAAAAAATTATATATACATATTATATTATTGATAAAATCACCTCCCATTTTTCGTATGTATCATGGGGATTAGCCCATTTATTATACATATAAATTTAGGGTGGTTCTTAAAATTTTCCTTGGTTATAACCTATTTCTAAACACAAATACTTCTCAGATACATTGGTTAAGATTGCAACCACTTGGGTCTATTGCTTCTAAAATAAGCAATTCATAACACTTGATAGTTGTTGTGTGGAATAGTACCCATGACTTTGCCAGTTCCAGTGCAACATCATCTTGTGGTCGAATAATGGTTTAGGATGTAACTAAAATCATTGGCGACAACACCCTTAGTGTAACAACGGTCCTCTGTATCAACACGTGGTGTAATAACAGCCTATAACAACATTCAATATGTAACAACAACCTGTAACAGTGTACAAGTGGTAATAGAAAACTTCTCTACCCTACTCTGAAACCGATCAGCGCTGCCTGTTCACTCTGTAACCTTGTTCCCACAAGCAACAGCTGAAAAAAAGAAGAGCTTCCAAAATACTCATCCAATTCTCACCCCAGTTAGCCACAAAAAGGAACATAGTATCGTACTATTCAGCAAAACATGGAAATATAGCATGATAGTGGAATAGGCTGTATAAATGAAAACAAATGGTGATTAACATGTAAATTTTCATGAGCCTAGAGGAAAATAGGATCAAAACTGGGGAAAGAAAGTGTATAAAATAGGTATAAAAGTCACACCCAACATCTCCCCACAACTGAAGCAACTGCATGTCCCCATGCAGAGCCTCATCTCCTCCTGCTATATCCCCGATGCAAGTCTATAAAACTGCAAGCACCAGTAGTGTCTTCACCAAGATATTTGTACCCCTTAGTAGCCATCAATTGTCGCGGCCATGATTCTTCTTCATAATAAAAAAGGTGGTAGTCTGACTGATACTATTCTATTGGTAGCCAAATCAAAGGAAATTTAAATATGAGTCTGATCTAGAATGCCCCCAATGTCTACACTACCCGAACATATTCGAGCATCTGTGTAATAACAGCCATGAAATTTCTGTATTCAAAGGGATATCCTTCTTGCAACTTAGCACTACAGGCCTCGGTGTGCTTAAGGCATCCTGCTTGCGCTCGACTTTTCATCTATGCATGCAAATTGAGGCAAATCTTCACAATCATCTTCCTATAGGTGGCTGATTGTTCCCTGATCACTGGGGTGCTCAGGAATAACTTAAACTCATGCCTGAGTTCATAAACCATCCCTGGTTCTACTCTGACGCATAACACTTTCCTTTATTCATTAGTTTCGACCGATTTCATGGCCAGATGCCATTCGTTTTGGTTTCTCATAAACGAAAGAAAATCCCAGAACTGAAAATCTCCCATATATGAGAAGACACTTGCTACCATTTTTGTGCTAATATACTCACACATGATGTTATGCAAAAATAGCTCGCAAAGCAAGCTCTGTTCATCAAAAGCACAAGTGCGAAAAATCTCAAGAAAAGTTCGGGTAGAAGAACTAAATAAGACCTATTCTCAAAGACTACTTTTAAATGAAATAAATTATAATGTTCCCAAAGGAACACTGGATACGATGGGGAAGGCTGCCTACATGATAGTAGGTTCAAGGCAAGATCACGAAGCTTTGTCTTGTCATTTGTTAGATCCAGGACCTATTGCTGTAACAACTGCAGTTGTTCGTCTTTTTTCTTCATGGCTTCCTTATGTCTTCGTACTTCCAATTCTATCTCCCATTCTTCCTTTAACCATTTCTCCCTGAGGGAATCCATCATTCTTTTGTGTGCCTTGAGTGAGATCACCCCCTCTTGTAGAGAGAGTGCCTACTGCTTCCATTTTTGTAGCTTTGGTAGCAACAACATCTTTTCAGAACACCATCCATCATTAGGACTCGGTGCTCTCCCGCATGCACTAAAAATCGAGGGTGTAACAACATCTTGAGGGTGAAACTGCTCCATTTCGGCTATTGTTCTTGTGTAACAACAACGTCATCAATGGATTTTTGTGTAGCAGTTTCTTTCTCTCCCTAATCAACTTCCATTTCCACTACTAGTTCTTGTGTAACAATAGTGTCATCACAATTTCTT
Source organism: Pinus taeda (assembly GCA_000404065.3). Classification (NCBI taxonomy): domain Eukaryota; kingdom Viridiplantae; phylum Streptophyta; class Pinopsida; order Pinales; family Pinaceae; genus Pinus; species Pinus taeda. The sequence continues at coordinate 25,360 of APFE030866360.1, forward strand.
GTGTATCATTTTTCCCTTGGAAAGCTTCTGTCTTCACTATTGATTCTTGTGTAACAATAGTGTCAACCACAGGTTCATGGATATCAACTTCTTCTTCTTTTCCTTGGCTGACTTCTGTCTACGACGCTGATTCTTGTGTAACAATAGTATCAACCAAGGGCTCCTGTGTATCAGCTACCAAATTACTTTATGTGGACTACTCCATCTCGACTGTTGGTTCTTGTGTAACAAAAATGTCTTCAACAGGTTTTTGCGTGTCAACTTCCCAGGATTCAGTTTGTTGTTTCCCTCGAGATGGTGTCCACTGCACAGACTCTATACCCTGCTGTCACTAGCTTCTTAGCACATGTCATCCACACAACCCCCGGGACATCTCCCTTCCTGGCCTTCTCTACAGACTCAGACAAATTGTCTAACCTCGGGGCTCTTGCATCCATCTTCTCCTCTGCTAGTTTTTTCCTTGTATTTTCATTCTCTTTTTATAAATTTTCAATTTTTAACAACAAGGATTGAGTTTCATTCTTACTAGGTGAGGAAGGTTCCTCTGGTTGAACATGCTCTTCATCCTTCTGCTCTACTGCCTCCTCATTCTTCTTAGACATGAATGGGGACTATAGGTGCCCACTAACCCTTATTCTCTTCTTTGGCTGCCTATCACCAATTGGCTTGTCAACTGGCCTCTTTCCAACCCTTACTTTTGAGGGCTAGGGATTCTCCTTCGTTGCCGCTGTAACAACTTCCTTAGACATCCCAGTTTGTTTCCTTTGTGTAGTTCTATCCTTCTTCCTCATGAATTCCTCCCAAATCCTACCCTGGTGACTTAGGGAGTCAAACACAACAAGATTGATGAGGCCATGGTTTGTGATGCATGTTTCTGTATCCACAACTATTTTTTCAGCCACGGCCATATGCTTGATGGTTTCCAGCAAAAAGTAGGGAAGATTTATCAACCGTCAATGCCAAAGGTGGTTTAGCAACGAAAAGTGCTAATTGAATATTATTTTTTTCCTTCCTTCACAGGTAATATACTTGATGAGGTAAAAGGAAACATCATCCCATGGCTGGGGAAGTGACAACCAGTCAATTCCTCTCCCTTTCTTCACCAGTTGTTCCTCCCATTGGATGAAATCCTCCTTCAAGGAGGGGTTGTTAACTATCCTATTAAACCACCTTTTTCCTTCTATTGGTAATGCGATAACTTGGGCAATCACCTCTTCTGTAACCTCCAACTTTAATCCCCTAACCTCTGTCTGATTTCTCTCTAAATTCTTCACGAACTCCATGGCAACTCCCCCATATTATCCCTCCAGCCTCTGGAAGAAATCAAACCGACCTGCGTCTTTAAAATTTTGAAATTCTTCAGGGCAATTCTCCAAAGCCTCTATTGACCCTGGTTCATGCCAAATTTATGCTCCACCCATCGCTACAAAAATTCAATGTTGTTCTCCTTTCTTCTTCCCTCCTTTAGAAGTTCCAGAGCAGCCGACACACTACTCAGCAATTTTAGCACTGCAACTGTTCTTCTCCACTTCTTTGAGCACTTTTGAATGGGGATGCAATGCTTGAGCAGGGGGTAAATGGTAGGGTGACCCAGGCAAGAATTTCAAATTAAGATTTGCAATCATGATTTGTACTATGCAGTAATGTTACCTTATTAATGCTAGGTTATGGGAGGTCTAGTCGGAGGTACAATTCCTTTTTTTGGTATGATTGATCATTAAATGACAATGATTACCAGATCACCGTGCTTTAATTTTAGTTTTTAAATATTCAATGGTCATGCAAATGTTAAGTCGTGATATAATTCATCCCCCCCCCGCCTTAAATGTGACAGCTGACCTCAGCCATCAAAAGGGATATCGTGTTAAATTGCCATAATTACTTAATAAAATCGAATAACAATATTACCTTTGTATGACATACCTGGGTGATGTGGGAAGAAGACATTGGTGGAACGACCTGCGAACTTAACTCTAGCGGTCAAGGAAACTAATTACTGAACCATGATGATGCATGTTGTCTGTTGCAATAAATAATTTACTTGGATTATTTCTAGAAGTCGTCAGTTGTTACAGATGTAACAACCAAGATGACTGTTATGTATTATTGATTTTCACAAAAGATAAAAACAAAGAAAAATGTCATGTAACAACATTATTGAAAAGTATGCTTCAAATATAAAAATTATGTTACAGAGTGTGTAACAGCAGCCAAAAAGTGGTTTTCAATTGCTACATAAATTGTTTGTCTACGCCTAAAAAAGGTTTTCACAAATAGATTATTTTATTATGTGTGTGTGTGTTTTCTTAAGAGTTTGAATGTATAACATCCACCAACAATGGTTGGTTTTCAGCTGGTACACTTATTGAAAAATTAGAATTTTGGCAGGACAGGGGGGCTTTCCCCTGTTCCTGTAATCTGAAGAACTGAATTTGTGACAATGTTAACAAATGAAGCCCTTGAAGAATGTTTGTGATATAATCGAAGACGGTGGCCATTTGCAAGCAATGGTGTCCTCACACTGTCAATGGTAACCAAATTTACAGTCCCATTTTGAAATACTGCATCTACCTCGTAGGGACCTAACCATATGGTGTAGAGCTTACCCTTGAAGTCCTTGAATCTTGAGTTGTATAAGAGAGCCCAATATACTTTCTATAACTCCTTCTTCTTGATGAATCTGTCATTCCACTTAGCTCTCTGCTGTTGGATAATTTCTGTTTGTTGGATAGAAGCTAGCCATTTCTCCTCCAATTCATTGAGCTGGTTCAACCTCTACTTTTTTGTTGTAGTCAGATCCAAATTTACCTGTAATGTTGTTCTCAGTGTCTTGACTTTGAACTCAATAAGTAATAAGGGATTTTTACCATACACAAGTTCGTATGGTGAGAATCCAGTGGTATTCCTCCATGTAGTCATGTATGCCCACAACACTTCTGGAAATTTGTCGGCCCAATTCCTTTGGTGACTGGTGATAGTATTGGTAAGAATCCCCTCAATGACTTTGTTAGTGCTTTCCACTTGGCCATTTGCTTATGGATGATAAGGTGTTGTGATTCTTTGATGGATTTTGTATTTTTCAACCAACTTTTGGATCATATGGGATGTAAACTAGGGCCCTCCGTCTGTGACTATCTCCCTGGGTATACCAAAACGGACAAAGATGTCTTCAAACAGAAATTCTAAAACAACCTAATCCTTGGCTCTAGTTAGTGCTTTTCCCTCAACCCATTTTGTGACATAGTCAGTGCATACCAAGATGTAAGAGTTCTATCTGGATGAAGGATTAATTGGTCCCACAAAATCTAGGGCTCATTTCTCAAAAGGCTCTAAAATGATTTGGGGTTGTAAGGACATCTCACTTGATTGCAGTGGTTGGCCCATTCTTTGGAAACTATCACATCCTTTCACGAACTTCTTGGCATCCTAAAATATTGTTGGCCAATAATACCCTATCGAAAGGACTTTGTACTCTATCTGCTTGTTTGTGAAGTTCCCTCCATAAGGTTCCTCATGAAAAGCCTTAAGGATGTCAAAGATCTCATTCTCTCTAACACAATGATTGATCTGGAAATCTGGTCCAGTGTGATATAGGTTCACGTCTATCCAGGTATAGGTAGCACTTTTCTGTATGATCTTTCTCTTCTCCTTGGAGGAAAACTACCGTGGAAACTTCCGTGTAGCAAGATAATTGGCTATATCTGCATACCAAGGTGAGTAAGTAGAAATAGCAAAGATATATTCATCAGGAAAATAATCCCCAATAGGAAGGCAATTGTCATCAATAGTTAACCTAGAAAGGAAATCAAGTACTACATTATCTTTTCCAAGTTTATCGACAATTGTGATATCAAATTCTTGTAACAATAGTGACCAACATGTAATTCTACCATTGGTAATTGTCCTATTCATTAAAAACAAATGGCAGAATGGTTAGTGTGTACAAATAATTGATACCCTGTGATATAATGCCAAAATTGATGGATGGTGTGTTCTACTGCTAAGAATTCCTTCTTGGTCACTTTGTAATTGAGCTCAGTTGGAGAAATTTTTTTTCTTATGTAGTAAATAACATAAGGTTTCCTGTCCTCTAGTTGGCCCAAAACAACACCTACATCAATACCAGATGCATCTGTAGCTATGTGAAATGACAGTTCCCACTTAGATCCTCATAAAATTAGAGTTACTGATACACAAAATTTTAGCATAAAAAAGGATTGCTCACACTTTCCTGCCCACAAAAAGTTGACATCATTCATGAGCAAAGAAAATAATGGCGATGCAATTTTTGAAAAATTTCTATAAATATTATGTAATACCCTTAATTCCCCAAGAAACTATGTACCTCTTTTTGTGGGAGTTGGAATTTTCAGAATTACCTCTATTTTAGTAGGGTCTACCTTGATCCCGTCAGTAGAAATGTAGTGTCCTAGCATGATCCCTTCAGTCATCATCATGTGACATTTTTAAGTTCTCAAAGAAACATTAGTTTGTAAACAACGTTCCAACACTTTTTCTAAATTAGCTAATGTTGTTTCAAAAGCATCTCCATAAGATGTAAAATTGTCCATGAAGATTTCAAGGCAGTCATTCAACAAATTAGAAAAAATTCCCAGTATTGCCCTCTGAAAGGTTGTTGGCACATTGAAGAGTCCAAAAGGGAGTACTCTGAATGCGAAGGTTCCCCAAGGGCAGGTAAAGGTCATTTTATCCTGATCCGCCAAGGCTATCTATATCTGGTTGTAGCCACTAAAACCATCTAGAAATGGAAAGTTTTTTTTTTTTCCAGAAAGGGTGTCAAGGGCCTGATCTATTAATGGTAAAGGAAAATGGTCCTTTTGAGTGGCCTTATTGAGTTCTCTGTAATCGACACAGGCTCTCAAATTACCATTATTCTTAGGAACAATGACAAGTGGAGACACCCACTGACTGTCAGATAGCGAATAAATAAAGATAGCACTCAAGAGTTTTTGTAATTCTTCCTTCACTACCTCCTTAAGTGCAGGGTTCATGTGGCACTGCGATTATCTAACTGGTTTGCATCCATCCTTCAAATAAATACAATGAGTGCACAGGTTGGGGTGGATCCATTTCATATTTGTATGGTCCCATGCAAATGCCTTTTTATATTTTTGTAACAATTGTAATAGTAGTTGGTTTTTCTCAGCAGTCAAGTTGGGGTTAATGTTCAAAATCTTTCCTAGTTCTATTTCAATTGGATTGTTGTCAATATTCGGAGTGGTTCTCATTTGTTCAAAATATATATCTTCTACCTCCTCTTCCTCATTTGAATTTTTAATGGAAGTGATAGAAAGTGAGTTACTAATGAAACCATTAATGATGTCATCTTCTGTCTCATCCTTGAAGTACTGGGCTTTCACCAGAGTGAGGAGCGAAAGGGAAAGATCCGATTTGGGATCAAACTCGTCCCACCAGGGGTTATATAAATCCACAATTGGTTTTGGGGGGTATAGATTAAGATTATTTGTAGCTTGGTCATCCAAGATCATCATAGCTCCAGATTTTCATCCCTTAAATGCATCTACATTGGCCAGCCAAGGTCTCCCTAAGATCAAAGGATGTCCCCCCAAGTTGGATTTGGGTTGTAAGATAAGAAAGTCAGTCGGATACCTCGAGGAGGCAATTGTGATTACTATGTCCTCTAACACCCCCTCAGGTTTAACACGGGACCTGTCTGCTAATTCAAGTACAATAGGAGTATGTCTAAGCCCATGTAGCCCTAGGGTGGTAAAGAGGTCCTTTGTCATCACATTAATGGCAGCCTCAAGATCGATCAATGTGTTAGTTATGGGTTGATCATTAATGTAGATAGTAACCATAGGGTTTCCTGGATCATTATACTTGGTTAGAAGAGGCTGATCAGACATTAATTCAGATAATTTCCCCATCACATGTATGGTAGTAGGGTCTTTAGGCTTCCTCTCAGGTTTCTTGATGCACAAATATCGTATTTTTTTAGCATAAATAGGTACTTCTTTAAGAGCTTGCAGTAGAGGAATTCGTACATGCAAAATTTTCAACTCCCTAAGAAAATTAGATTCAGGTTGTGAGGCCATTCCAGGCTCAGTTAATCTCTGGGGATACGAAGGATTCTGAGTTATAATAGTCGAGTCAGTTGTTACAAGTGTATTAGCCTTCCCCGAGTTGGCTATTATAGGAGTAATAGTCCTTCGCGGGTTGGTTGTTACAGGCATAATAGTTTGCTCTGTATCAGCTATTATAGGTGCAACAATCACCTCAGAACCTATGGTATCTCCTTTGGAAGGTTCACATTCCTCCTTAGTAATGATAGGCGAGTGATTTTGTTTAATTACCTTACCCGACTGCAATTGAATCTCATTAAGCTCCACGGGGTTAATAAGGTAGGTTTGGAAGGCAGTGAGAGCCTATATGCCATGAGCTGCTTTATTGTTTTGGTTAGGGTTAGGTTGCACAGGTAGCTGAGGTCGCACATGCGATGTAGAAGTAGGAGTTTGGAAAGGAGGTAATTTTAGTTGTTGTTGCATTGGTAATATAGGCAAATCTGTATTTTGGGCATTCCCTCTCCAATTTTGGTTCCAAGGGTATGGTTGAGATGGAGGATATTGGATAGAGGGAGATGGGGACCACTGGTTCCAAGGTGAAGGAAACTATGTTAAAGAAGGAGCAGGATATTGCCATGGATATTGTTGTGTATTATATGCATTGTTCCATGAAATGAAAGAAGAAAAATATTGGGACATACCTAGAGGTCGTCACTACCATGGTCTCCTTGGTGCAATGAAATAAGAGGATTGCACTTCTTCGCTTGACTCTCTAAGTACTTCATTCAGTCTAGGAAGCTCCAGACATTGACCTATCGAATGTTATAGATCAAAAATATTGCACGAGATAATGTTTTTCAATTCACATTCCCTCTAGGGATCTTTCTTTTGGAAATTCAGGCAAAACATAGCTAGAGGTACATCGGATTTTGCTTGTGTTTTCTTGATCCGTGTTTTTGTTATCTGGGCAGATAAAGTACTGAGGATATTGGTCTTGAAATTTTCGAACAAATTCTTGATCTCTACTCTGGATACTCCTCTGCCTGCAGATTTTTGTATTCGGGCAGAGGCATCTCCAATTGTGCTTCTCTGCCTAGATGGTCCTCTAGAGCATCTTAGACAGAGATTTACAATTTTAGTGAATGGTTCCTGTGATATGTTCACTTTTCCTAGTAGGTTCAGGGTATGAAGGCATTCGTCCCTCTTTCCTCTGATAAATATGGTCTTCAAGATGTCATGGTCTAAATCACTATGTTTAGACCTCTGCAAATTATAGTGGAACCGCTCTACATAGTCTTCCAAGCTCTCATCCTCCTTCTGTGTCATTCTGAATACTTCCTCCCTTAAGTTCCTGGTTTAGCAATAGTCTTGGTACTTTATTAATAATGTGTCCTTCATATCACTCCATGTTTGAATAGGAGCGGATACTAACCCCATGAACCATCTGAAGGTTGCTCCTTTTAAAGTAGCAGGAAATTATTTTAGTTAGCATCTGAGACATAGTCATAACTCCCGCATAAGACATCAAATTCAAATAAGAAGGTGTCTGGGTCTTCCACAATCATCCCTTGAAAGGATGGTAAGGATGATAGAGGAATATTTTTCATGGGAGCTTTGCCTCTGATATCCCCAATTGGAAACTCAAAGGTGGTGAAAATATCATTTGTTTTAGCATTGTTGTCTCCCATTGCTAATGCTTCTAAGCCTTGCTGTAATAGATATTCTTCAAAATTCTCTTGTGATTGTCTTGTAGGTGGATTTGATGGCTTAGGTAACTCCAGGGCTGGCTATTTCACCACACTACCTGAATCCAGATATTGATAAACCAATAAGTGCTCTCTTGTCTCAAGTTTTTGATGTTCCCCCTTGTCCCTCAGTCCTAAAGTTTTGACTACTAGCTTCCCCCTGTTGTTCCTAAATTGGATGCTTAATCTTGGGAGTGCAGTTGCTAGATTTAGAATGGTATGGCCTCGAGATAGAGGAATCAGAGGTTTCTATCCTTGTTATGGGAGTAACAGCTTTTTATGGCCTTGCTTTCCTTTCGTCCCTTTGAGAACTTGATTGTTCTTTTTCTGCCTTGGAGATTAGTTCGTGGATAAAGTTTTCCTTCCCAAATCTACACTCTTCCTTTCCTTTTTATGACCTGTTTTTCCTGTGACTAATTAGAGTGGGGGTAGTTTTGGTATTTCTATAATTCCTACAGTTGCACACATGGACCCTATGTGTATTGATTCACACCCTAAGTGTCTCAGTCTTCGACAGTGGTGAGCCTGCTCAGGTATGTTAGAGTGATGCGCAGGTTCTTACCTCTCGCCTTACCGCCCAAAAAATGAAGAGTTGAAGACACACTAAACAAAAAACTAAAATGCCACACCCTAAGTTCCCTAGTGATCACAATGGTGAGCCCAACCAACTGTGTTAGAGCAATGCGCAGGTGCTTACATCTATCCTTACCACCCAACGATTGTGGACTAGGAACACTCTATCATCAACAAACAACTTGGATGACTGTATCGTCAACTTCCATCCCTGGCAACAATGCCAAAATGTAGTGTTGTTTTAATCAATCCTAATTGATAGAGACTGCAACATTTAATTGTCAACCTAGGGTAGGTCTTGCTGTTTCAATGGAGTTCGCACTATCTGTGCCGATACACTACAACCAAGAATTAAAAATATAAATAACAGTAAAAGGTGTTGCTGAATTAATTTCAGAAATTAAATCATTCATGTAGAAATTAAAACACTCCACATAATTCAATCACACTTCACAATTACCAGAGCAAGGGCACGTCACATAGTAAGCTAATGACTACACTAGATGGTCACTATCATTCTATTTAATCAAGCCAGTGCAACAACATAATATAATTTGGAACAAAAGAGGATGTATTTCACAATTTATGCAGCAACAACAGAAAACCATACGACAATAAAATAAACAGTAATATACAACTACTTCTACCACTGTAGTGCCTACTAAAGAGGTGGGCCCTTCCTCCCTAGCAGGGGCGCAAGAATAACACGAGATTAGTTAACGAATTAGATGAAAAGTAGTATCAACATCACCGTAATGAATTTAATATTACAAATAATTCAAAGTTACAAGATCAAAGTAACAATTTTTTTTTATCTGGCATCCTTGTACATGGGAAATTGAGTTTCTTTTATAATTATTACATGCCCGAAATCAGGAATAGATCAGCCGTGAGAATCTCACGATTCTCATGCTAATCACAAAATAGAAGTAGTTCTAACCTATTTCTAAATACAAATACTTCTCAGATACATTCGTTAAGCTTGCAACCACTTGGGTCTATTGCTTCTAAAATAAACAATTCATAACACCCGACAATTGTTGTGTGGAATAGTAACCACGACTTTTCGAGCTCCGGTGAAACAACATCCTGCGGTCGAATAGCTATTCGGGATGTAACAATAATCACTGGTGACAATACCCTTGGTGTAATAGTGGTCCTCTGTATCATCACGTGGTGTAACAACAAGTTGTAACAACATTTAGTGTGTAACAACAACATGTAATAGTGTACAGAGTGTAACAACAAACTGCTCTACCCTACTCTGAAACTGATCAGCGCAGCCTATTCACTCTGTAACCTTGTTCCCGCAAGCAACACCTGAAAAAGAGAAGAGATTCCAAAATACTCCTCCAATGCTCACCCCAGTTAGCCACAAAAAGGAATATAATATCATATTATTCAATAAAACATGGAAAAATAACATGACAGTGGAATACGTTGTATAAATGACAAAAAGGGTGATTAACATGTAAATTTTCATGAGCCTGGAAGAAAAGAGATCAAAACTAGGGAAAGAAAGTGTATAAGACAGGTATAAAAGCCACACCCGGCATCTCCCCCCAACTGAAGCAATTGCATGTCCCCATGTAGAACCTCATCTCCTCCTGCTATATCCCTAATGCAGGTCTCTAAAACTGTAAGCACCAAAAGTGTCTTCACTCGGCGCTTTCTACCCCTGAGTAGCCATGAACTACCACGGCCAGGATTCTTCTTCATAATCACATAAGTGGTAGTCCGACTGATACTCTTCTACTGGTAACCAAATCAAAGGAAATTTAACTCTAATTCTGATCCAGAATACCCCTAATGTCTTCACTACCCGAACATATTCGGGCACCCATGTAACAACAACTACAATTTTTTTTTATTCAAAAGGATCTCATTCTTCAAAATCACAAGTGCGAAAAATCTCACGAAAAGTTCATGTAGAAGAACCCAAATAATAGACGTTCTCAAAGACTGCTTTTAACTGAAATAAATAACAACGTTCCAAGAGGAACACTGGATATGATGGGGAAGGCCACTTGCATGCTAGCAGGTTTAAGGCAAGATCACGAAGATTTATCTTGTCATTTCTCAGATCCATGACCTGTTGCTATAACAACAACATTCGTTCGTCCTTTTTCTTCATGGCTTCCTTATGTCTCCGTGATCCCCATTCTCTCTCCCATTCTTCCTTTAACCATTTCTCCCTGAGGGAATCCATCATCCTTTTGTGTGCCTTGAGCAAGATCACCCCCTCTTGTAGAGAGAGCGCCTATTGCTTCCATTTCTATAGCTCTGGTAACAACAATATCTTTTCAGAACACCATCCTTTGTCAGGACCCGATGTTCTCCCACATGCACTAACAATTGAGGGTGTAACATCCTCCCGAGGGTGAAAATGATCCATTTCGGCTATTGGTTCTTGTGTAACGGCAACGTCATCAATGGATTTTTGTGTAACAATTTCTTTCTCTCCCTGATCAACTTCCATTTCCACTAGTGGTTTTTGTGTAACAACAGTGTCATCCATAGTTTCTTGTGTATCATTTTTCCCTTGGTAAGATTTTGTCTCCACTGTTGGTTCTTGTGTAACAATAGTGTCAACCATAGGTTCATGGATATCAACTTCTTCTTCTTTCCCTTGGCTGACTTCTGTCTCCACTACTAGTTCTTGTGTAACAATAGTGTCACAAAGGGCTCATGTGTATCAGCTACCAAATTAGTTTCTATGGACTGTGCCGTCTCAGCTACTGGTTCTTGTGTAATAGAAATGTCTTCAACGTTTTTTTTTTATGCTAGATTCCCAGGATTCGGTTTTTGTTTCCCTCGAGATGGTGTCCACTACACAAACTCTATACCCCACTACCACTAGCTTCCCTGCAACTATTCTTCTCCACTTCTTTGAGCACTTCTGAATGGAGATGCAATGCTCTAGCAGGGGGTAAATGGTAGGGTGATGCAGGCAAGAATTTCAAATTAATATTTTCAATCATGATTCGTACTGAGCAGTAATGTTACCTTATTAATGCTAGGTTATGGGAGGTCTAAACCGAGGTACAATTCCATTTTTTGGTATGATCGCTCATTAAGTGACAATGATTACTATATCACCATGCTTTAATTGTGGTTTTTAAATATTCATAGGTCATGCAAATGTCATGTCACGATATAAATCGCCCCTCTCCAGCTTAAATGTGACAACCGACCTTAGTCGTCAAAAGGGATATCATGTTAAATTGCTATAATTACTGACTAAAAGCGGATAACGATATCACCTTTGTATGACATGCCTGGGTGAAGTGGGCAGAAGATGTTGGTGGTGCGGTGCATGAACAACACTTGTTTAGCCCAATTCCTTTGGTGAATGCTGACGGTCTTGGTAAGAATCCCCTCAATGAATATTTTAGTTCTTTCCACTTGGCCATTCACTTGTGGATGATAAGTTGTTTTGATTCTATGATGGATTTTGTATTTTTCAAACAACTTTTGTATCATATGGGATGTAAACTGGGCCCCCCTTCATCTGTGACTATCTCCCTGGGTATACCAAAACGGGCAAAGATGTCTTCAAACAAAAAGTCTGAAACAATCTACTCCATGGCTCTAGTTAGTGCTTTTGCCTCAACCCATTTTGTGACATAGTCAGTGCAGAACAAGATGTAAGATTTCTGTTTGGATGAAGGATTAATTGGTCCAACAAAATTTAGGGCCCATTTCTCAAAAGGTTCTAAAACGATTTGGGGCTGTAACAACTTCTAATCTGATTGCAGTGGTTGGCCCATTCTTTGGCAACTATCACATCCTTTCACAAACTTCTTGGCATCCTGGAATATTTTTGGCCAATAATACCTTATTGAAAGGACTTTGTACCCTGTTCGCTTGCCTGTGAAGTGCCCTCCACAAGGTTCCTCATGACAAGCCTTAAGGATGTCAAAGATCTCATCTTCTCTAACACAATGTCTAATTTGGAAATTTGGTCCAGTGTGATAGAGATTCCCATCTATCTAGGTATAGGTAGCACTTTGTTGTATGATCTTTCTCTTCTCCTTGGAGGAAAAATACTGTGGAAACTTCCCTGCAGCAAGATAATTGGTTATATTTGCATACCAGGGTGAGTAAGTAGAAATAGAAAAGAGATATTCATGAGGAAAAGAATCCTCAGTAGGAGTGAAATTGTCATCAATAGTTAACCTAGAAAGGAAATCAGCTACTACATTACCTTTTCCAATTTTATCGACAATTGTGATATCAAATTCCTGTAACAGAAGTAACTAGTGTGTAATTCTACCATTGGTAATTGGCTTATTCATTAAAAAAAGAATGGAAAAATGGTTAGTGTGTACAAATACTTGATACCCGATGATATAATTCCGAAATTTAGTGATGGTCTGTACTACTGCTAAGAATTCCTTCTCGGTCACTTTGTAATTGAGCGCAGTCGGAGTCAAATTTTTGCTTATGTAGTAAATACCATAATGTTTCATGTCCTCCAGTTGGCCCAAAACAGCACCTACAACAATATCAGATGCATCTGTAGCTATGTGAAACGATAGTTCCCACTTAGGTCCTCGTAAAACTGGAGTTGTTGATACACAACATTTCATCTTTAAAAAGGCCTGCTCACACTTTCCTATCCACAAAAAGTCGACATCCTTCATGAATAAAGAAAATAATGGCGATGCAATTTTTCAAAAATTTTCTATAAATCTTCTATAATACCCTGCATGCCCCAAGTAACTACATACCTCTTTTTGCATCTTGGGAGTTGGAATTTTTAGAATTACCTCTATTTTAGCAGGGTCTACCTTGATCCCGTCAGTAGAAATGTAGTGTCCTAGCATGGTCCCTTAAGTCATCATCATGTGAAATTTTTCATTGCTCAAAGCAACATTAGTCTGTACACAACATTCCAACACTTTTTATAAATTAGATAATGTTGTTTCAAAAGCATCTCCATAAGGTGTAAAATTGTCCATGAAGATTTTAGGGCAATCATTCAACAAATCAGAAACAATTCCCAGTATTGCCCTCTGAAAGGTTGTTGGCGCATTGCAAAGTCCAAAAGGGAGTACTCTGTATGCGAAATTTCCCCAAGGGTAGGTAAAGGTCATTTTATCTTGATCCTCTTGGGAAATCTATATCTAGTTGTAGCCACTAAACCCACTAGAAATGAAAATAATTTTTTTCTAGAAAGGGTGTCAAGGACCTGATCTCTAAATGGTAAAGGAAAATGGTCCTTTTGAGCGGCCTTATTGAGTTCTCTGTAATCCACACAGACTCTCCACTTTCCATTCTTCTTAGGAATGATGACAAGCAGAGACACCCACTAACTGTTAGATATCAGATAAATAAAGTTAGCACTTAGGAGTTTTTGTAATTCTTCCTTCACTACCTCCTTCAGTGCAGGGTTCATGCGGCGCTACGGTTGTCTCACTGGTTTGTAGCCATCCTTCAAATAAATATAGTGAGTGCACAGGTTGGGGTGGATCCCTCTCATATCCATATAGTCGCATGCAAATTCCTTTTTATATTTTTGTAACAGCTGTAATAGCAGTTGGTTTTTCTTAGCAGTCAAGTTGGGGTTAATGTTCAGAAACTTTCCTAGTTCTATTTCAATTGTACTGTTGTTAGTATTCAGAGTGGTTCTCATTTGTTCAAAATCTATATCTTCTACCTCCTCTTCCTCATTTGAATTTTCAATGGAAGTGACAGAAAGTGAGTTACTAATGAAACCATTAATGATGTCATCTTTTGTCTCATCCTTGAAGTACTGGGCTTTCACCAGAGTGAGGAGCGAAAGGGAAAGATCTGATTGGGCTCAAACTCTTCCCACCAGGGGTTATATAAATCCACATTTGGTTTTGGGGGGAAAGATTAAGATTCTTTGTAGCTTGGTCATTTGAGATCACCATAGGACCAGATCTGCATCCTATAAATGCATCTGCAGTTGCCATCCAAGGTCTCCCTAAGATCAAAGGATGTCCCCCCAAGTTGGATTTGGGCTGTAAGATAAGAAATTCAACCGGATACCTCGAGGAGGCAATTGTGATTACTATGTCCTCTAACACCCCCTTGGGTTTAATACGGGGCTTGTCTGCTAATTCAAGTACAGTAGGAGTATGTCTAAGCCCATGTAGCCCCAGGGTGGTAAAGAGGTCCTTTGTCTTCACTTTAATGGTATCCCCAAGATTGATCAATGTGTTGGTTATGGGTTGGTCATTAATGTAGAAAATAATTGTAGGGTTTCCTGGATCATTATACTTGGTTAGAAGAGGTTGAGAAAACATTAATTCAGATAATTTCCCCATCACATGTATGGTAGCAGGGTCTTTAGGCTTCCTCCCAGGTTTCTTAATGCACAAATCTCATACTTTTTTAGCATAAATAGGTACTTATTTAAGATCTTGTAGCAGAGGAATTTGTACATGCAAAATTTTCAACTCCTTAAGAAAATTAGATTCAGGTTGTGAGGCCATTCCAGGCTCAGTTAATCTATAAGGATCTGGAGGATTATGAGTTATAGAAATCAAGTCAGCTGATACAGGTGTATTAGCCTTACCCTCGTGGGTTGGTTGTTACAAACGTAACATTTTTCTCTGTATCAACTGTTATAGGTGCAACAACCGCCTCATAACCTACGATATATCCTCTGGAAGGTTCACATTCTTGCTCAGTAATGATAGGTGAGTGATTTGGTTTAATTACCTTACCCAACCGCAATTGAATTTCATTCCCAGGGGGGTAATAAGGTAGGTCTGGAAGGCAAATGAAGCCTTTATGCCCTAAGCTGCTTTATTGTCGGGTTAGGGTTAAGTTGCTTGGGTAGTTGGGGTCACACATGTGGTGTAGGAGCAGGAGTTTGGAAAGTAGGTAATTGTAGTTGTTTGGTAATCTAGGTAATGTTGTATTATGGGCATTTCCTCTCCAGTTCTGGTTCCAAGGGCATGGTTGAGATGAAGGATATTGGATAGAGAGAGATCAAAACTACTGGTTCCAGGGTGAAGGAAACTATGTTAAAGAAGGAGCAGGATATTGCCATGGATATTGTTGCATATTATATGTGTTGCTCCATGAATTGAAAGAAGAAAAATCTTGGGACATACCTAGAGGTCATCTCTGCCATGGTCTCCTTGGTGTAATGAAATAAGAGGACTGCACTTCTTCGCTTGACTTTCTAAGTACTGCCTTCAATCTAGGAATCTCCGACATTGACCTGTCGAATGTTCCAGCTCACAAATATTGCACAAGATGATATTGTTCAATTCACATTCCCTCAAGGGATGTTTCTTATGGCAATTCAGACAGAACATAGCCAGAGGTGTATCAACTTCTGCTTGTGTTTTCTTGATCTGTGCTGTTGTTATCTGGGCAGATAGAGTACTAAGGATATCGGTTTTGAAATTTTTGAACAGATTCTCGATCTCTGCCTTGGTTACTCCTCTAACTGTAGATTTTTGTATTCAGGCATAGGCATCTTGAATTGTGATTCCCCCCTTAGACGATCCTCTAGAGAATCTTAGACATAGCTTTACAATTTTAGCGAATGGTTCCTGCGAAATGTCCCCTTTTCCTAGTAGGTTTAGGGTATCAAGGCAATCATCCCTCATTCCTCTGATAAATATGGTCTTCAAGTTCTCATGGTCTAAATCTCTTTGTTTAGACCTCTACAAATTATAGTGGAACTGCTCTACATAATCCTCTAGGCTCTCATCCTCCTTTTGTGTCATTCGGAATACTTCCTCCCTTAATTCCCTGGTTCCGCAATAATCTTGGTAATTTGATAATAATGTCTCTTCATATTGCTCCATGTTCGAATAGAAGCAGAGCATAACCCCATGAACCATCTCAAGGCTACTTCTTTTAAAGTAGCTGGAAATAATTTCAGTTTCTTAGCATCTGAGATATAGTCATCACTCCTGCATAAGACATCAAATTCAAATAAGAAGGTGTTCGGGTCTTCCACAGTCATTCCTTGAAAGGATGGTAAGGATGACAGAGGAATATTTTTCATGGGAGCTTCGCCTCTGATATTCCCAATCGGGTACTCAAAGGTGGTGATAGTAGTATTTGTTTTAGCATTGTTGTCATTGTTGTCTCCCATTGCTAATCCTTATAACCCTTGTTGTAACAGACATTCTTTAAACTGCTCTTGTGATTGTCTTGCAAGTGGATTTGATGGCTCAGGTAACTCCGGGGCTGGTTGTTTCACTGCACTACCTAAATATGGATATTGATAAACCAATAGATTCTCTCTTGTCTCAAGTTTTTGATGTCCCCCCTCAGTTTTTCCTTGTCCCTCGGTGCTAAAGTTCTGACTACTATCTTCCCCCTGCTGTTCCTGAATTGGATGCTTAATCTTAGGAGTGCGGTTGCTAGATTTAGAATGGTATGGCCCTGAGATAGAGGAATCAAAGGTTTCTTTCCTTGTCATGGGAGTAACAAATTTTTGTGGCGCTATTTTCCTTGCGTCCCTTTGAGAACTTGATTGTTCTTTTTCTAACTTGGATATTAGTTCTTGGATAAATGTTTTTCTTCCCAAATCTACACTCTTCCTTTCCTTTTTACGACCTGTTTTTCTTATGACTAATTAGAATGGGGGTAGTTTTGGTATTTCTATAGTTCCTACAGTTGCACACATTGACCCTATATGTATTGATTCACACCCTAAGTGTCTTAGTATTGAAAAATGGTGAGCCCGCTCAGGTATGTTAGAGGGATGCACAGGTTCTTACCTCTCGTCTTACTACCCAACAACTGAAGATCTGAAGACACGCTAAAAAAAACACCAAAATTCCACACCCTAAGTTCTCGAGCGATCACAATGGTGAGCCCACCCAAGTGTGTTAGAGAGATGTGCAGGGTCTTACCTCTCATCTTACTTCCCAAGGATTATGGACTAAGAACACTCTATCATCAACAAACAACTTGGATGATTGTATCATCCACTGCCATCCCCAGAAACGATGCCAAAATGTAGTGTTGTTTTAATCAATCCTAATTGACTGAGACTGCAACATTTAATTGTCAACCCAAGGTAGGTCTTACTGTTTCAATGGAGTTCACAATGTCTATGCCGATACACTACAACCAAGAATAAAAAATAGAAAGAACAATAAAAGGTGTCAATGAATTAACTGCAGAAATTAAATCATTCATGTAGAAATTAAAACACTCTACATAATTGAAATTATACTTCACAATTATTAGACTAAGGGAACGCCACACAGTAAGCTAATGACTACACCAACTGGTAACCATCATTCTATTTAATCAAACCAATGTAACAACATAATATAATCTAGAACATAAGCAGATGTATTTCACAATTTATACAACAACAACAAAAAACCATACGACAATAAAAGAAGCAGTAATATACAACTACTTCTACCGTTGCAGTCCCTTCTAAAGAGGAGGGCCCTTCCTCCCTAGCAGGGGTGTAAGAATGACACGAGATTAGTTAATGAATCAGATGAAGAGTAGTAACAACATCACCGTAGTGACTTTAATATTAAAAATAATTCAAAGTTACAAGATCAGAGTAACAATGCATTTCTATTTGGCGTCCTTGTACATGGGAAATTGAGTTTCTTTTATAATTATTACATGCCCAAAATCAGGAATAGATCAGTCATGAGAATCTCATGATTCTCATATTGATCATAAAATATTAGTTATAACCTATTTCTAAATACAAATACTTCTCAGATACATTGGTTAAAATTTCAACCTCTTAGATTTGTTGCTTCTAAAATAAACAATTCATAACACTCGACAACTATTGAGTGGAATAATACCCACGACTTTGCCATCTCCAGTGCAACAACATCCTGTGGTCAAATAACGGTTTGGGATGTAACAACAATCACTAGGGACAACACCCTTGGTGTAACAACGGTCCTTTATATCATCACGTGGTGTAACAACAACCTATAACAACATTCAGTGTGCAACAACAACTTGTAACAATGTACAGGGTTTAACAACAAACTTCTCTACCCTGCTATGAAATCGATCAACGTAGCCTGTTCACTTTGTAACCTTGTTCTCACAAGAAACACCTGAAAAAGATAAGAGCTTCCAAAATACTCATCCAATGCTCACCCCAGTTAGCCACAAAAAAGAATATAGTATCATATTATTCAGCAAAACATGGAAAAATAACATGACAGTGGAATAGGTTGTATAAATGACAAAAAGGGTGATTAACATGTAAAGTTTCATGATCCTAGAGGAAAAGAGGATCAAAACTGGGGAAATAAAGTGTATAAAATAGGTATAAAAGTCACATCCAAAAATTATGATGGAGGTGTTCTACCACATGACTCTTTAGGGTCATTTTTTGGAATATCAGTGGGCAATAGGATGGGCTTAGATGTGCTCCCCTATGTGATAAATCCTATTGCTCGATACGGGGTGGAAGATGTTTTGCTCCCCCATGAGATTCCAGGTTGAGATGTGCTCCCCGATGTAGTTTCAAGTTGAGATGTGCTCCCTAATATTGTTTCATATTTGAGATGCACTCTCCAACGTTATAGAGGGTGGTAGCTTAGGCTCCCCTCTGATGTCAAATTCTTCTTCTTTTAGATTTGATAATATTCATCAGATGAGCAAAGATAATCAAGAGATAAGCAATGATGACATTTGATGTCGATATTCTTGAGATTGGATATGATTTGATGACAAGATTCTTGTGATTATTACATGGTGCAGTTGGAATTTCTCCCTAGATGAGAGAGTGTTACTTTGGTATCTCGGTGAAAAATTCCAACCATGGGACGAGATTCCTCTTTTCAAGAGGACCAATTTTGACTATTGAAGTGCTCAATTTGGACAAGGGAAAGTGTTTTTTTGTATTAAAGCCCACATGTGAACATTTGATTAGGTCATCCCTAAAGAAAATTGGACACTCTCGGAAGTCTATAAATACAAGTGACCTCAACCTCATTTGGACATCATCATGAAGAATTCTTCTTCTTCTTCTTGTTGAAAATGCCATAAGAAAATCCTAATTTAATTTTGTCGTTGAATTAAATTAGGAATAAAATTGTAATTCCACATCACAAGACAACTTGTACGATTTAAATAAGTTAATTTGAATTATTTGGACAGTTAATTCGAGTTGAGGGTCTAACTAGAGTCATGTAGAGTGTCTCCTACATTATATGAGCCCTAGTTCAATTTATTTTGAGATTTAATTAATTAATTCATTTTAACTGAGTTAAAGTCAGTTAAACTAGTTCCAATTGATGGAGGAACTAGTAGGAGTTCAGGCAGTGGGGTGTTATTTCATGTGTTCAACCAGTTAACTGATGATTCACTCATAAATAACTCATGCATGTCAGATAGGAGAGTTACCCAATTGAGATTCGAGTTCAAGGACAATGTACTATCAATTGTATAATCATTTTAATTATACATGTGGTGCATACAATCATAGGAAGGCCTATGAGGATTGTGCAATTCATATTGAGGAATTTCCCTAATTAATAGGGGGCTAATTCCTAAGGAAACAATGCAAGGAAATAGCGACTTGGGAAAACAAAAATTTGGTTAAGTATTGGCCAAAGCTTGTCTAGGAAGTTGTGAGATAGATAGAGATAGTGCATGGGTTAATCGGGCTTGAGCAAAGCATTCTAATCTTGATCTCACATTTTATGACTAATGTAATATTAAAGATACAAGGGTTTTTAGATGTGGCTTTCCTCAGGAAATCAATGTGTAATGTGTTGATTGAATTATTTCTCTTGTATGCTTCATGATTTTGAGACTATTAATTGTTTTCGCAGATGAGTAGAGTAGATTCAAGTCTATTGTTTTAGTAATTTACAATTAGCAGCTTGAATCTACAAGTAATTTCTAAATGGTATGGAGAAGAAATCACTCTATAAGGGGAGAATACAAGTTTTTCTTTTGAAGGTGAAACCCAATTTTTAGTATCATTCTTCAGAAACAACAGGATATTGTTCTATGAATTGAGAATCGAATATTCCCTCGAGGGTAGTTCGAACTATATTGCTTGGAAAGTCTGGATGGAAGAAAAGTTGGAAGACAATGGGTTGAAGGAATTCATAGACAAAGATATTCCTAAGCTTCCAGCAACTGATGCTCAAGATCTGGAAGAGTGGAGTAAATGTGTTGCAAAGGAGAGAAGGATCATACTAGAAGGAGTTAAATATAATATTGTCTCGAACCTCCATAGGAAGGAGACTCCATATGTAATGTGGAAGGCCTTGACAAACCTGTTTCAAAACAACAGTGACGACAGGAAGCTGGCATTGAAGGACAAGCTTCAGAAAATCAAGATGGAGAAGGGTGACACAATACCACGATATTTGAGAAAGTTGACCCAATGTAGGGATGAGCTTGGGAATGTTGGTATTATAGTTTTTGAAGATGATCTAGTTAGCCTATCACTTCTAAGCCTTCCCAAGAGCTGGCACAACTACCAAGATTTAGTAAATGGGAGGGATAATCTACCAGAGTGGGAGCATTTGTGGTCTGAATTTGTGCAAGAAGAGATAAGGCATAGAACCAGATATGGAACCTCATCCAAGCATGATCATGAGGAGAACTATGCCTTAGATGGAAAGGTGAAGAAATGGAAAGGAAAGAAATTCCAATAAAAAGGAGATTACAGTCAGGGCAACATGAAGAAGGACTTATCGTATATTAAATGTTTGCACTTTCATGAGCTGGGACACTCTGCCATGAAGTGTTTGCGCAAGAAGGATGGCAAGAAGCCCTCAGGAGGAGCGACAGGTGAAGCTCTTGTTTTACAATTTGAGTTGGATTTCACCCTCATTGCTTTCATGGTAACATCAATGATGGGTAGTGTGTGGTATCTGGATAGTGGAGCCTCATTCCATATGACCGGAAACAAAGAATTTTTCAGTGAATTTGAGGAGAAGGATCTCCAGATGCACATTGAAATGGGAGATGATGGAAGGTATAGTGTGACCAACATCAGTACTGTTACTTTTTAGAGGGAGTCTAGTTCTCCTCTCACATTAAAAGATGTCATGTATGAAGAATTTGGATTTAGTTGCTATGTATGAGGATCATTCCTACGATGTGATATTTATCAAAGGAAAGGATTTGCTTAGTCACATAGCCTCATGAAAAGTGAAGTGGATCGGGGTTCGAGTGAAGAACCTCTACAAACTAGATGTCGAAGATTGTGTAACATTGATCACAAAAGCATAGAAGATACAGAGCCGAGACATGGGTGAATTGTGGCATCAAAGATTGGATCACTTGCACCACAGAGATTTGAATATCATGCAACATATTTCTACAAGACTTCCCAAGGGCACAATAGAGCAGAGAGATACATGCAAAGGGTGTACATTGGGGAAGTACACCAAACACACCTTTCATGATAAGGACATTAGAGCACAACCGATCCTTGAAGGAGCTCATTAGATGTGTGTGGACCATTCTTAACAGCCTCCATGGCCAAGCATAAGTATTATGTAATATTTTTAGATGATTTTTCACATAAATGTTGGATATTATTCATGTAGAAGAAATATTAGACGTTCTCTAAATTTTGTGAATTTAAAGCACTTGTTGAGAAAGACACTCACAGGAAAGTGAAGGCTCTCAAGAGCGATAACAATGGAGAATATGTGTCAAATTAATTCAATAACTTATATTCATTAGAAGGAATTCAACGAGAGTTAATAGCATCCCATAACCCACAATAGAATGAGGTGGCTGAAAGGAAGAACAAAATTATTTTGGGAGCTGCACGTGTGATGTTACATGATCAGGGCCTACCATTACACTTGTGGGCTGAAGCATGAAACGCAACTGTATATGTGTAGAACATGAATCCTCATCAGATTCTCAGGATGAGTACACCAAAATAATTTTTTTAAGTAAAAAACCAAATGTAGCACACTTCAGGATCTTTGGTTCATCAGTTTACTATCATGTTAGCAAGGATGCAAGGAAAAAGCTAGAGCCAATAGCTGAGTTGGGAATATTTGTGGGGTACACTAATACACCTCATAACTATCAGGTGTACCTTCCATCTCATAGGATGACATTGGTTCGTAGAGATGTGAAGTTTGATAAAGAGAAGGCCATGATATGTTCATTTGAGAGGGAGCTTTAGTTGCATGGAGATGAGGAGATTTTATCTCGAAAGGAAGAACCTTAGGATGATGTGGAGTAGCCAAATGTAGAGGAGCAGAGAGTGGAAGAACCCACTCATGAAGAGACTTCTAGAGATGGAAGGAAGCACGCTAGAGAGGCTGACAGATTGATGCATGATGCTAGAGAGAATGTGGGAACACCCATATCACAGTGTAGGCATAGGAGGTCACCCGATCGGTAAATTGGCTACATGCATTTTGTTATCACTCAGAATTTTCTCAAGGTTAAAGAAAGAAATTTTTGAGGTAACCACAAACCAATATTTTAGGTTTAGGCTCTAGCCAACCTAAGTCCAGAAAGGGCTCTCTCTTTATAATTTAACTTTGTTTTAGGTGGGATTTTAGGCTAGTTCTTAGTGCTCATGGGATTTTGATTTTGAAATTGAAGTTGGGTGGTGGAATTCTAGGAATAGATGGGCAGAGCAAGCCTTCAGGCCATTGGGCTATGGAGTCAATCAAAGAATGGCTTAAATGGATCAGATCAATTACTATAGGAGGAGTTCACAAGGTAGGCTAGTACAACAAAAAGCAAATCTACAAGTTCAAATGGTTGAAGTAGTCCTAACCAGGGTGAAAGGGAAATGAAGAATCCTTAAAACGGGATCAAGATGAAGAATATAAGGAGATCAGTAGCAAAGGGCAACTAAGAATCCTTTACTATGGACCTAATGGGGGGAAACTACGAAAGTAAGGGAGCAATTAAGAATTCCCAGACTAAGATAGTTTAGCAGAAAACAGTGAGAAAGTAAACAATCAAGACATAGAACATTAAAGCTAATTCTAAAATAACATTCTTTGTTTACCATTCAGATTTCATAGAGAAACATGTGAATATTTATAAACATGAAGAGAAAACAATAATAAACATGAAGAGATAATACTTATTTGATTTCCACTGTGCACAAGAATCCTGTGAAATGTCTTTAACTTTATTCCTTGATTCAACAAGCCAATATAGTCTTGATACAATATCACTTTAACTTGATAGGAAAATGTGTACAAAAATTTCTTTGAATCCACACAAAATACTTCAAATGAAGAAGTATTTATACAAATTCTAAACTGAAATATCTTGAAAAAATATCAAGATTGGTTTTACAAATATCTCCAACTATTTTACATTAATAGAACTTAAATAAAGGACACTCAAAACTAATGAATCTATTTGGCACTATGTTTATGGATTTATGGTGACAAAGAAGAGAAATTTGAATTTGATAACAACTCTTAGCTGATGATGAGGCTTCCAAGTCACTAACTGCCTCCTTCCTTTGTGCATTCTACCCCAGAATTTCTGTAAACTTAGGGTCCAATGATACGCTTGTATATCTCAATCCGAGATAGATATGTAAAAATTGAAAGAGGTTATTGTAGATAATTCTTAATGTGGTGCTTAAAATTACTTTCAATTTTTTATAATAAAAATGTATTGTATTGTAAGATTTGATTCTCTGATAAAACATTAAGAAATTCGTACAACTTTATAAAGTACAACTTACAATAACTCATTACAAGATTACAATTTGTTTTGCCTTCTATACTAAGACGTTTCTCTAAAACATTATGAATTCATTCTTAAAAAGGTTGAGTTAGCTTGTATGATGTTTGGCTATGTATTATTTTTTGCCCATTTTTATTAGAGTTCTATATTGTTTATTTAGTTATTTTTTAAGGTTATATCAAAAGAAACTCTAACACATTGTTTAGCAATATGATGATCTTTATCACATCAAGGATTAGGCTAATGTTTATAAATTTTTTTAGGAAAAGGTTATTTTTGGTTTCTATAAAAGATTTTTGGTTTCTATGAAAAAAATAAGTATTCTTTATCGCTATGATTATATGGATTGGGTTTTATAATAAAATTTACATTTAAAACTGAGAACAAGGATTTAGATAATTTATTATCTAAATTAGATTTGTTCGTGATTGTTTAAAAGAAATCTTATCGATACTAATTCCAACTAATTTAGTTAGAATTTAGCCATTATTTAAATTGTTATAAATTATAGGGTTATAGAAACTATTAACATAATCATATCTATGCAAAATAAATTTAAATTTGAATCTTAAGAGCTTCCCTATATCAAGTGCAAATCCTCCTTTCACCAAAGAGGGGTAGGGTTAGATATATCACTTAAGGTTAAGGCTTGTATATTTGTTATTCTTACATTCAATTTTTTCTAAGAAATAATATTTTCGTCATTATTTATATAACAGATATAATTCTCTAGATAATTAAAAGGACATCATTTATCTTTTTTATTACTATTATTATCATAAAATGTTGGGGTTATTGGTGTGCTAATGAGGTCTTGATGTACATGCACAATTTCCTCTATTTTTCAATTGTTTAGGATGACTACTATTTATAACATGTTTATTTTTAGTAGGTGACTTATTTATAGTAGGTCTAGTTTTAGCAAGTTCTTCCATGTAAAATGCCACATGAAAATGATTAGGAAATAACATGGCATCATAGTGCAATAGCATGGATTTATCCATTGGCTTGGTCTATTAGCCTTATCTATTAGACTTATACATTATCTTAATCCTTATCCTCCTCCTAGAAAATTGCATCAAGTAGCTAGTGTTATTCTTAGATTTAAGATCTATTCTTGGAAACCTTATATCCTTAAGACGTTTTTCTCATTTTTGTAGACTAATTCCATTTTTGGAGTTTAGAGTTACATATGCATTGACCCTCACATTTATAATACCATGAGAGAATATGATGGGTTTCAAAATCTTAAACCACCATTGGTAAATTCCTACATTCTAAGAATAAGTGAAACTTTGATGAGGAATTAGACCATAGTTTCTAGTAGTGAAAGTGCACTTCACTTGCCTTGTGATTCTTACTTATTCTTCACTCCATTATGGGATACCTAACCATATTTATCTCTCTAACTCCATTTTTGGCTAGTTAATTGGAATTATATATGGAATTCAATGCAATACAATAAATTACATTATTCTGTAGGCCTCATGATTCAAGTTGATATCGTTGTCTGTTTGGTATAAAGTGTGATGTTTTTTCTCCTTTCTCCTTGGTCTCAAGCTTGTAGTTGCTAGTATTGTTTATTTTTCACAACTATATTAGTGTGTGCTTGTGATCAAAATCTAACGTGGTGTTAGAGAACACGAGGAGCTTTTAAGAACAAATGCATATATTTCATTGCAATCGACAAGGAAATAAATAATACGATGAAAATAGAACAACCCATATTAGTAATCCTCACTCCATTCAATTACTTTGAATGGAAGTGAAAATTTCTACTCGTATTGAGAAACAACATAATTTATTATCTTAATATGGGTATAGAACTAAAGTATAATTCAATTATAGAGGATGAAAAGTATTTCAACATGATTGATGAAGCTTATTAGTTTTTATGCTTGTCCATATTTCTACATTTACTCTTCCATGTAGAATAGTATTCCTCACCTAGAGATATCTAGACCAAATTGGAGGCTTTGTCCAGGAACAAGGGTGAAGTAAGAGGGAAATTATTGGAGAATGAGTTCATATTCTTAATCCCAAGAAAATATTAGACGTACAATACGTCTTATCCAACTTCAATAATTTGGTTAAATAGTTCAAGACATGTGGTATTGATAGGAAATAGGAGAAATTAATATTCTCGATTATTTCTAACAAATTTGTGTATAATGTCTTTATTTATTCTTTTCATACTAGAATGATATCAATGGGTAAGGGATGTAAGATACCTTCTTTCGATGACTTCATTGAATCATTCATATAGTAGCAAAATATTCTCATACAAATGGGTAGTCTAGAGTATTTTATGCTCATCCACTTGTTGTATAGAAAAATCAGAAGGAGAGATAGGTGTTGATCACAAGAAGGGAATAAGCAATGAGACCACCAAGTATTTAGATTCCAAAGTAGGATAGTGAAAGAAGGGGAGAACAAAGTGCAACTACTTTAACAAATGATTTCATCTAGACATTTCATGCATGATGAAAACCATCTATATCATGGCACAAGTTCTTTAGAAACTTAGTATTGCATATTTCTTACTAAAAAAATCCAAGAATAAGGATGGGGATAAGCCACCTAATGATAAATGTAACCACCATGTTTTGACTGCTCTTTCCCCCTCATTTAATACTTGGATTTGTTGCGTGTGGAGCTTGATTATCTTTTGTATTCAAAGGTATTGCTGCATTGGACCCCAGTTCGAAATGCCACCCTTAAAATAATTGTTGTAGGGGGGGGTCCAGCGGGGGGGGGGGGGGGGGGCGCAGCTGTAAACCTTTTGGGAGCCCCCCCTGGCGGGGGGGTGGTGGCAGAGCCCCCGAAACTAAGAATAGATGTAAAATTGCCTTGTAAAATGTTGTAATTTCGTAGTCAATCTCGGTTGTTCATTAGGCGGAGATCTAACGGTAGAAGTTATTTTTAATTTAGGGTTTTTTTCCCTATAAGGCAACCCCTCGCTATATATGAGGGAATTGTATTACATCTATGTAGATCTGTATTCTGAGTGAGGAAGAGAGAAGAGATTGAGAGTGAAGAGATAATTACAGCAGATATGTTGTAGGTTGTATCTCTTCACTTTGTTGGATAATATAAATCGAAGGACTGGCTATTTCTCTGTGGACGTAGCCCAAACTGGGTGAACCATGTATATCTGTGTCTCTCTTGTTTTATGCGTTTTCTGTGTTTATATTTATGCAATATTTTATGTGTCCCATTACTCTGTAATATATAATTTTCTAACAATTGGTATTAGAGCCGAAGGTCTATTTGGCTGAAAAACTCATAGGAGAGAAGGGTTCTTGGTTCGAATGGGAGCAATGGCAGAAGATGGTAGGTTTAGGGTTGAAAAATTCAACGGCCAAAACTACCAGCTGCGGAAGATGCAGATGGAAGATTATCTGTATAAGAGAGATCTGTACCAACCATTGAGCGGAAAGACAAAGAAGCCGACAAGTATGACAGACACAAAATGGGATATTCTCGATAGAAAGGCACTTGGAACAATACGACTATGCCTAGCGGCGTCGATAGCATTTAATATTTCAAAGGAAACGAAAACAGAGGGTTTAATGTCGACATTGGCCAAACTATATGAAAAATCCTCGGCCTCAAATAAGGTATTTCTTATGAAGCATTTATTTAATATGAAGATGTCAGAAGGTGGATCTGTTGCTGATCACTTAAATGAATTTAATACAGTTACCAGTGAGTTAAGTTCTGTAGGCATAACTTTTGACGATGAAGCTAGGGATCTGTTATTTCTGTGCTCATTGCCAGAAAGTTGGAATGGTTTAGTTATGGCCATTAGTAACTCTGTCTCTAGATCTAGTACTTTAAAGTTTGATGATTTTGTCGGTGCAATCCTTAGCGAGGAAATGTGACGGAAAAGCTTTGGTGAGACATCAAGTAATGCTTTGACTGCAAAGACTAGGGGAAGAAAAATGGAAAGAGGAAAGAGCCTAGGATATCGCAGTAAGTCAAGAAAAGGCAGATCCAAGTCCAGATTGGGGATAGTGTGCTGGAAATGCGGGAAGAAAGGACACCTAAAGAAAGACTGCAAGTCTCAGAAGGGAAAAGAAGGAGATGCGCAACAAGAAAACAATCATGAAGCGAATGTGACAGGTGATGTGTTACAAGATGCTTTCATTCTTTCTTTAGAAAATATTATTGATGCATGGGTGGTAGATTCAGGGGCCTCATTCCATGCCACACCTGATAGGAAACATTTTCATGATTATGTTCAAGGAGATTTTGGACAGGTTCGATTGGGTGATGATAAACCCTGTAAAATCGTTGGAATGGGTATAGTTTTCATAAAATAGCAGAATGGAAATCAATGGCTATTAAAGGAGGTAAGGCATGTCCCATATCTGAAGAAAAATATGATTTCAACAGGGCAGTTGGGAGGTGAAGGCTGTGTGACTACTTTTACAGATGAAACCTGGAAGGTCACAAAAGGATCCGTGGTAATAAAAAAAGGAGAAAAGGTTGGTACATTGTATTTATGTAATGGTATTTCTAATTCTGTTAATGCTTTAACCTCTACAAGAGAAGATACGACATTGTGGCATCATAGGCTCGGGCACATAAGTGAGAAGGGGATGCAGATTCTTCATGTAAGAAATTTTTTGCCAGTTTTGAAGCATGTTGATTTAAAATTCTGTGAGAATTGTGTTTATGGAAAACAAAAGAGAGTTAGATTCCTTAGAGTTGGGAAAGAAACGAAGAGAGAAAAATAGATCTTGTGCATACAGATGTATGGGGACCTGCTCAGGTATCATCTCTTGGTGGATCTCGTTATTATGTTACTTTTATTGATGATGCAACCAGAAAACCTGGATTTATTGTATTCGGAATAAATCTGATGTATTTGATACTTTCAAGAAATGGAAAGATTTGGTTGAAAATGAGACAGGAAAAAGGTTGAAGTGTCTCAGATCAGACAATGGAGGTGAATATTGCAGCAAAGATTTTGATAAGTATTGTTCTGAGAATGGAATTCGCAAAGAGAAGACAGTTCCAAGAACACCACAAGAAAATGGTGTGTCAGAAAGGATGAATAGGACAATCATGGAGCGCACAAGGTGCATGAGATTGCATGCAGGATTTCCTTTACAATTTTGGGAAGATGTTGTAGATACTATTGTTTATCTAATAAACAGAGGGCCTTCAAGTTCCTTGGATGGTGGTATTCCAGAGGAGGCATGGATAGGTAAAAAGGTAAACTACTTTTTTTTAAGGACTTTTGGTTGTGAAGCCCCATATTAATAAAGGAAATAGAACAAAGCTTGAGGCAAAATCAAAGAAATGTACCTTTATTAGATATGGTCTTAATGATTTTGGTTATCGCTTTTATGATTATGAAAAACATAAAATCATTAGGAGCAGATATGTCATATTCAATGAAAAGGTTTTGTATAAGGATCAACTGCAGGAGAAGAAGCACGAAAAAGAAAACAGAGAATACATAGTGCTTGACGAGATCACAGAAAAAGTGATGGTGCCTGAAAATCATAATGATCAACATCCAGAACAACAACCATAACAGCAACAAGCACCTCAAACACCTGAAGGTGGTGTTAGAAGATCTAATAGGATAAATAGACCCCCTAAACAATACTCTCCTTCATTATATTATGTATTGTTGACTAATTCTGGTGAACCAGAATGTTATGAAGAAGAAATACAGGTAGAAACTAGGAAGAAGTGGGAGCAAGCCATGAAAGAAGAGATGGACTCCTTAGCACATAACCAGACTTGGGACTTAGTCAGATTGCCTGCAGGTAAAAAAACATTGCAGAATAAACGGGTTTACAAGTTGAAGGAAGAAGATGGAGGTAGAAAAGGGTATAAAGCTAGACTTGTGGTGAAAGGGTTGCATAGAAAAATGGTATAGATTTTGATGAGATATTTTCTCCTGTTGTTAAAATGACTTCAATCAGAACTATTTTAAATCTAGTAGCAGTTGAAGATTTGCATCTTGAGCAGTTATATGTAAAGACAACCTTTCTCCATGGGGATTTAGAGGAAGAGATATATATGCAGTAGCCACAAGGATATGAGGTAAAAGGGAAGGAGAAACTAGTGTGTAGGTTGAAGAAGAGCTTGTATGGCTTAAAACAGGCTCCAAGGTAGTGGTATCTAAAATTTGATAGGTTTATGTATGAATAAGGTTATACTAGATGTCACTCTGATCATTGTGTTTATTTCAAAAGGAAAAATGATGGTAGCTATATTATATTGTTATTGTATGTAGATGACATGCTTGTTGCAAGTTCTAACATGCAGGAAATAAATGTGCTCAGAAAAAAATTGGAAAACTCATTTGCAATGAAGGATTTGGGTGCTGCAAAAAAATCCTTGGTATGAGAATAACTAGAGACAGGAAGAATTGCAAATTAACATTGTCTCAAAGTGACTACATAGAAAAGGTGTTGAAAAGGTTTAATATGCAGAATGCAAAACTAGTTAGTATACCTTTGGCTAGCCATTTCAAATTAAGTAAGGAGGAGTGTCCCAAGACTCAGGAAGAAATGGCTCATATGTCTAAAGTTCCATATGCATCAACAGTTGGAAGCTTAATGTATGCAATGTTCTGCACAAGGCCTGATATTGCACATGTAATGGGAGTTGTAAGCAACTACATGAGCAATATAAGAAAAGAACATTGGATGGTGGTGAAGTGGATTCTTAGGTATTTGAGAGGTACCACAAATCAAGCATTATGCTTTGTTGGTTCAAAAATTTCTCTACAAGGATATGTTGATGCAAATATGGCGGGTGATAGAGATAACATGAGGAGCACAACAGGGTATGTGTTTACTGTAGGTGGAAAAACTGTCAGTTGGGTCTCAAAACTACAAAGTGTTGTTGCACTCTTAATAACAGAAGCAGAGTATGTTGCTGCTACAGCGGCTAGTAAAGAAATGATTTGGTTACAAAGGTTTTTAGATGAATTGGGTAAGAAGCAGGAGTTGGGCAAGTTCTACAGTGATAGCCAGAGTGCCATACATCTTGCAAAAAACTCTGCATTTCATTCCAAGACTAAACATATACAGTTCAAGCACCGTTTCATATGGTCAGCGTTGGAAGATGGACAGTTGAAGTTGGAAAAGATACACACCAACCAGAATCCTACAGATATGTTAACAAAATTTGTAACTAGGGAGAAACTGAGAATCTGCTCAGTTTCAATTGGTCTTCAAGTATGATGAAGAAGATGAGAAACAACCAGGTCCAAAGTGGAGCCATTGTCCAACAAATGAAGCAACGGTGGAGTTTATATAATCAGTCTCTAAGTGGGAGATTGTTGGGTGTGGAGCCTGATTATCTTTTGTATTCAAAGGTATCACTGCATTGGACCCCAGTTTCCTCCCATAAAATATTCACTACAGGGGGGGTCTGGGGGGGGGGGGGGGGGCGTCTGTGACACCTTTTGGAGCGCCCCCCCCGGCAGGGAGATCAGGGGCAGCGCCCCAAAGCTAAGAATAGATGTAAAATTGCCTTGTAAAATGTTGTAATTTCATAGTCAATCTAGGCCGTTCATTAGGCAGAGATCTGACGGTAGAAGTTATGTTTAATTTAGTGTTTTTTTACCCTAGAAGGCAACCACTCGCTATATATGAGGGAATTGTATTGCGTCTATGTAGATCTATATTCTGAGTGAGGAAGAGAGAGGAGATTGAGAGTGAAGAGGGAATTACAGTGGATATGCTGTAGGTTGTATCTCTTCAATTTGCTGGATAATATAAATCGAAGGACTGGATGTTTCTCCTTGGACGTAGCCCAAACTGGGTGAACCACTATCCGTGTCTCTCTTGTTTTATGTGTTTTCTGTGTTTATATTTCTACAATATTTTATGTGTTCCATTGCTCTGTAATATATAATTTTCTAACGGGATTTTAGCTTTTGGAGCCTCTTATCATATGGATTCTTCAAAACATACTTTTTCTTCTTAGGAACCTTGCATTATTCCTCCTATTTTACTGGAAACTAACATTCCTTTGAATGTATTTGGTCAACGTAGAGTGGATCTTGATTATGGAAGCTTAAAAAATGTATTCCATATTCTAGAGTTATACATGAATATAATCTTTGATCTATTAAATCATTCATTTAAGGATAATAAAATGGGTAGACTTCACTCTAGACTCAATGGATATCTTCAAGATGTTAGATGGTTGCAAAGGTGTTGTTTGGGAGGAGGGTCACCATTGTAGGTTGTATACCTTTCCTCATTTCATTATTAAAAATGATTGTGTTATGTTTTTAACACATTTCAATGAGAAAAATAGAGAAAGAAGTGTCAAAATGGATGAAGGTATCTTACATGCATTCTGAGAAGAACCTACAACAATTTTTCTACCACTTCAAGTTAATGATTATTTATACTCTTTAGATCATATCTTTTATCGGATTTTATGTTTTGATTAGATGTTCATGAGCATGCTATTAAAGAGATGCATGTAATAACATAAAATATATTCCCAATAGAATACCTTGGATACTTGTTAAAACTTATACTATATATTTTTATTCTTATCACCTCAATAAAACATATCAACTGTAGAAACTAGTTTCTCTTGGAATTTGGGGATGGCTTCTAGTAATAAAGATGAAGAACACAGACTCTTTCATCGTATTTCTTTGGCTGAGGCATGAAATATTAAAAGGATTTTTATAGTCATGGACTTAAAAATCATTATATGTGACCTTCAAAATGGAACCAATCATAAGGAACCTTTCCTCAACTAAAGATATAGCCATTTAAGTATTATTCTCTCTCGATTATTTGACTATCAATATTTTCATGTTTTAAGGAATAACAATTTCAAGGTAGATGTAATAGAAAATAAATCATTTGGATTAATAGGAGGATCATTATTAATCAATGATAAAGTTTCAAATTCTCCCATCCCATTCAATTCCTTCGTTGCTAAAAAGGTTATTTTGGTGATTAGTTGGCATGACAAGGAGAATTACAAGTAAGCAATATGGATTTCATGGGTGTGGACATTACTTCCATCGATATGGCCCTCATGAAACTATATTATTGTTTGTCACTCCTCTGGTATTAGAATCATTTGCACATGGAGGGTTTGGTTATGGTTTATCATGGGGGAGACAAAGGTATAATTGATAATATATTGAATGAGCATAGGTGGGAGATTTGATTTTCTCTCTGATGGATGAATTTGTAGCATCTCATCTTCCTTTAGCATGAATCAATAACACCTCAATTGAGAAATTTCATGCTTCAATTTCTAGATGTGATGTTTGCGTATTAAGTTAGATGGGGGAGAGGGAGTTTCCAACATCCCAATAGAACTCCAAATTGCAAGACTCATCATGGAATATATTAGGTCAGGTTGTTATGAATTTTATTCTTCTAGGTATGAAGGTTTTTATTTATTGATTCCTTATGTTTTTGCATCTCTAGTCTTTCAATTAGGTGTCGATCATCTCCAAATAGTAGTTGCATGAAGGGATTTTGGTGTATTGCCCCAATGTCTTCGCTGACACTCCTATGAATCTTTGGTCTTTTGATGACAATCAAAATTTTCTTTCCATGGATTTATCTGGGAAGAGGACGACATTATATATGTTATTTCAGTATGAATGGCTAGTGAATTCTCTTTATGAGCATATTTAGGTTCTATTAAAGTGTTGGGCTCCTAAAGTTTAAGTTTCTATTTTGAATTAGGCTATTTGTATCTTAGACATGGTAATTTCCATCCATGTGTTTATAGTTGCAACTTGATAAATTGAGTTTACCTTCACCACCCTTTTTCTCTTTTTTCTCCAAATTCGTCTCTCTTTCCTTAAGTTTAGGTGGTGGCATGTTTAGTTCTTTAGATTCCTAGTGTTGTTTTGTCAGGGATGGGAGTTTCACAATCCCAATGATTGTCATCCAATGGGAAAATGGGTTTGTCTCTTTTTGGATCTTTAGTCTCATTAGAGGGTGTGGGGATGCAACGTCATCTCTATCGGGTTTAAGGAAAATCATTTTAAGCTGAGTGGTATTTTCGATTGGTTTCCTATAAGGTTTGGTCATAGACTATAAATTCTATATTTTCTTATTGGTTAGTTAGTATCCTTTCTCTTCTTCCTTTGGATGCATAGTGAAATCATAACTTGGGAAATATCCTTCACTAGAGTGGGCAAAGCTAATAAAGTAAGTGTAGAAAAAATTATTGCATCTCTAGCTTCATCATAGTCATGCTACATCCACTCTTACAATTATTATGGAGTAACTAGTGGAACACAAAGTCAAATTGTAGGGTCTCAAGGATGAAATGGAAACTCTTCGTCAACAACTCTATGTACTATAATTTAATTCATGTTAGCATCTTCCTGAAGGATATTCTCCAATCCATTCATATCTTTTAGCCATACAACACCTGTTATACTTAAATGATCCTCTTTATGATGATTCAATGATGCTTCACCCCTTATCTTATTTAGTATCTTTCAAGTTTTGATGTATTAGTATTTTAGGGTTTTTTGGGAGGATCTAAGTTTCTAGGAAAATTAATTTTGCTTTGGATATAATTAGTGTTGGACATCTAATCTATTAAGGGTTGGTGTGGTGGAAGTTGAACAGTCACTAGAGTCCAAGAGATCTTGGAATATGAAACTAACAGTCATAAAGATATATTATGAATATATATCTTGGGAATAGTAAATGTAACTCACAATTTATCTTTTGTATCTTGTCCCTCAGTTTGTGTTTTTTAACATGGTATTAGAGCGGTCGTATTGCTACCCTGCCTAAATTTGATCCATTTTTTTTGTGTGGAATTTTTGTGCATGTTAGTTCTACATTCAGATCTACAATTAGATCCTGAATTATATGTGTTTTCTTTACTATCAATGCTTTTGTTTCTACAACATTCGCTAATTGTATTGTGCATAAAAATTCCCCTTGTCATAATTGTCATAGTGTGTTACTCTTCAATTATGACAATCTTATTAATAATCTCTCTTAGCTTTACCATCCCTCCACCCTAACATTCCTATCCCGAAAAGTAGGGGCCATTCCAATAGGTATCCAAACTAGCATGCTCAGGAAACCCTATCTGTAGTTTAATTGGGTTAGTAGTTACAAACATTTTATTGTTCTTGATAGATGATTCAAGAACAATTTTCTGAGAAATTATAGATATGTCACCTCCTACAATGTTCTGAGAAATTATAGGAGACACAACATCCTTTTTGTTTTTATGAAATTTGTTCCCTGACAAGATGGATAGGCTTTGGAGCTAGAATACACCACAAACCAGTTGAAGAGAAGGAAACCCTTAGGAACGCTCTCAACGATTTGATGGTCGTATATGTAGTCAAAGACGTCTTCTCATCTTCAGATTGGATGTAATAGATGTTGAGCACTATGAAATTCTTAATGGTTTGTGCAATGAAGGAAAACACATTATTCAATCATGACTGAAAAGAATAATTACAAGGCACTCCTTGGGTAGTAAATTTTCCCACCTATGAATAGAGTTACAAAATTTATGTTAGAAGAAGGTGAAATGTTTTCGGGTATAATTCTTTATTTTCAAATTGATTAAACAAAGTGAGAAATTGGGTGTTGTTAGATCGTTGAATATGTGTTGCCCAAAAGAATTGTGTGGAGGAATAATTTGCAGTGCATTGTATTCCTGAATACAACAATGAATGCTACCTTTGATAGCTCTGCTTGATATGTTGGTTGTGAAGGTCGTTTGAACAATGGGATCATCCTACAGTGCAATAGGTTGTGTATGCGTTGATTAATTCTTGAACTTTTGGAAATCCTATCTCTCACACCAAACTTGGGAGTGAAAAACTCCATTTTTTAAAATTTTCCAAACATGGATTTTAATAAAAATGTTTACAATTCATATTATACAAAAAAAAGAGTACATAACTGATCAAATTATTAGTCATTAAAAAACTCAAACTACATAATTTGTTAATTTATAAAAATCAAATAAATTTGAGAAAGATTCAAATCCAAATCATAAAAACAACTTAATAGATTAAAGTAATTAATTTTAAATCCTAAATACCAAAATTTATATCAATAAATGATATTGTACTTTATAATTATAACAATTTTTAATAAATTTAAATGATTGTTTATTTATTTATTTTGTGGGGTGAATTGTATTGCTTGGAAAAAAACTAGATTTTACATAATTTGTAGAGATATTTAGGTTAGTGTCTCACTAGGGAGACCTGACGATATCAAAAAATGAACTCTCCTTAAAGAAGATAGAGATAATTGTATACTAACGAATAAAAGAAAAGCCAAACTCAAACTGAAATACAGGCCTAAGTGGCCTTGTAATAAAGTAGTTGTGAAAATAAAGACATCAAAAATTAACATTACTTAACTATGTTGAGGGATTTTAATCTGAGACTACAACTGGGATGGGCTCTTTTGAGTCCTCATATTTTCTCTCTGATGTAGGAGGTATGTCGAGGTTGTTAGGAAAAATACTGGGGG
>APFE030866360.1:62359-78378 GCA_000404065.3 Pinus taeda
ACCTTTACATTAATAGATATGCATGACATCCATAACCATAAATAGGACTCTCAACAAAGAATTAGAAAAACCATGATAATCATTAGCAACCATCATGCTCTAAATGTGCATCTGGAACATAATCTTCTGATAACAACAACATAAATTCCATAATGATAGCAGCATGAACATTCTCATCATAGTGTAGCATTAGTCTCTCCAATATCATCATCATGTGACCAAATATGCAATTTTTCTAAACATCACCAATCAACTATAGCAGAAGCATAAGATTGTGCATTAAAAGTTTTTTTATCAACTCATCCCCTTGACCTCATGTCATCAAAGTCAGCACACTCTCTCCATATATAGGAAGATTCACAATCCACAAGCAACAACATCAATCTCTTGAACCACACCACCATCAACAACATATGTAAAAACCAAGAGTACCTCCAACATCACAAATTACTAAGTAGAATAGAAATGATTAACAACATCATCAAATAACATCTAGAGTACACATATCTTCAAGTTTTAGCAAGGATATGATACCATTAATAACTTCATTGAATGCAACTCAAGCAACATATAGACATTATCCATAATTTCACCATATGCAACCCATGCATCATTGATAACTCATAACATAATGACAACATCATATATATCTTTAGTAGTAACTGTTGGGCCGCCAAATTAACATACATTTTCACCTTTATCCTCATTTTGTCACCTCATTTCATCACATTATCATTACATAACTCTATATTTCCAATACCATATGGGTTCATATCTTCATTTTCCAAAGTTATTAATTTTATGTATTTAGAGTGAATTTATGATTACAAGTTAGAGAAATAACATGTATTTTCTTATACCTAAAAGTGGCTTGAGTTTGATGACATGTGTAGATCATTTGGAAGCTTCCAAGGAACCCTTATGTGGCCTCCCAAGATCAAATTCGAATTTCAACTCAAGAGGTGGACCATATTCCAAGGAGAAAGATCATAAAGATTTTGATGTGTCATGGGATTTGTATATAGTATTTAGGGATAAGTTGAGACAAGTATGGATCTAGTAGATATTTAAGGGATCTACATTTATTGCGTAGATATCCCTAATTCATGTATAAATAAGAGGAGCATCCTTCAAAGGAAAGAGAGAACAATTATCAGTTATTCATTAGCATCAGATTTATGATTGTTCATTCAACATGAATAATATCATTTTATCCAAATCATGAGTTATGAGTGTTTTTTGATTCTTAAGGTGTGATAGTTGTTCATGTGTGCTCATTGAGGAATGGAAGGATCCCCATACTGAGATAAGTACACTTTGTTGTAGAGTAATGTTGTGAATATACTAATTTTAATTCTGATGTTCATATTATTTCTTTGTTGTAAATACTTGTAGATAATTTCAGTATGAATTCATGTTATGGCCATGTTTTTGTTGTGTGAAGGTTGATCTCCTTTCAGTAGCTAGTTTTTATGTGAGAAGGACAACCAAGATATCCTAAGTTAGGAGTCTCTTCTCCATGAGCTAGACTGAACTGAAACAATATTTACTTTCTCATATGCTTTCCTAGATTAAATTTATGTGAATATTTATTTCCCTTTCAATATCTATTTTTTATGTGAGAAGGGCAATCAAGCCCTCCTAAGTTAGGGGACTCTTCTCCATGAGCTAAGAACTGAACTGAAAACAATATTCACTCACTTTCATTTCTTTCCTGCTTTCTTATATGTTTGGCAATTTTATTATAGAAAGATTGTAGAAGGACAATCAGGACTCTTGAAGAAGAGACTCTTCTCTATCTTCTAAAGTAAATTAATTCCATTGATCAAACATTTTTATGCTTTCATAGAATAGATCTGATAGTTTAGATTTGTAATATGCATTTCCATTCTAAACAAACTTCCTACACCTGTTTCATCTGAGGTCCCATATATTTTGGTGTTCTTCTAAGTTTACGAAGCCCCCGGGTTAATAAATTAAATGACAGCAGCCAAAAGTTTAACTACTCCTCCAGAAGAAAACAATGAATTAACATTCGAAGAATCCTGTATATCTGACGATGAACAATTATTTGAATAGGAGATTGAGGAGGACGAAGAGAAGTTGTAGCATGATCTAAATCAGAGTGGAAATCACGCCTATGAAAGTCTTATCGAAAGGTGGTTTCGATGGTTTCAAACAAGTACAAGGTTAGATTGATTTCATTTTTATTTCATTAAATCACACTCACAAAAACTAAATTCGATCATCCTTTTATATTTTCATTTTAAATTTGCAAAATTGAAAATGAATATATTTTTACTACTATTGCATGAATGGTTACATTGGAAACTTAATTACACGTAATAGTTTGTAATTTTCAATTAGCATAGAATAGGTAGGATGATATTTTCAGTTCGAATAAGTATGTTCTCCTCCTGCGTCTTTGCACGATCTCGAGGATCAGAAAGTAGAATACTTATAAATGTTTTCAGGATTGCAATATGCTTGTCTCCATTTGCTAAAAAAAATCATCCTAAATCAATAAAAAAATCCCTAAATTGTTTCAGGGTTAGAATAAAATTTAAATTCCTTTTAAAAGATTTCAATTTAAAAAAAAAAAAAATAGAATAAAATTCAATTTTAAAAAAAGTGAATAAAAAGAATGAAATTCAATTTGTAAAAATAAAATCATTAGAAATAAATTTAATTTCTTAATTGGAATAGAAATTTAAATTTTAGTTTAAAAAAAAACAATACAAAATAAATTTCATTTTTCTAAACTTTTAGTTTTTAAAAAACAATACAAAAAACTAAAAAGTGGCTTGGGCTATGTATTCTGGGGTGATGGGAACAAAAAAATCATTTCCGTATACATTTTTATAAGCATTTTTGATTGAAAAAATAAGGAGAATGTTTTTCCCCTTAGAAATTTTGTTGACCTACATGAACCATACAAAGGTTAAATGTCGAAAAAATTTGATTGTAAATGACCTATCCTATGGTCATTTTAAAACAAATTTATGGCATAAGAGACAAAGTGACAAAGTATAGATGCTAAGGTATATGCCTAAAGATATATGCGATGAATTACAATGAAAAACATGCCAAAAATAAAAAAAATTGAAAAAGGTACTAATGGGCATATAATACAAAGTGGGCATGAAATATAATGAAAGGCATGTATGAAGCAGCCATGATAAAAAATATGATGCTACAATGACAAGATAGGCCCGTACACCATGTAATCCGAAGGACGTAGCCACAGGGAGGACGCAGTCATGGTAGGTACAATGAGCATTGAGTTGGCATAATTGAAATGGTCAAATAAAGTTCAAATGCTCTGAAAAATTACAATGCTTTGTATTACATTTTTTTTGCATAGTCCAGACCTGCATTACATATTTCTTTCACCACCACAACTCAAAGTAAGCCCAGGAAAGAGCTTTCAATTTTGTGTATAGTCAAAACCTCGTGAGAGAAACCAGAATTGAGAGAAATGCAGAACACGGTGCTGAAGAAGAAGTGTGGAAGTAAGTGGGAAGTTGACCATTGGTTTTAACGAAGAATATTACAAGCCAAGATATTTGCTATGCCAATTTGACTAATCTCACCAACAAATTCCAAAAAGTCCACAAAATGAAGAGGAACACGAGTTAATAACTCAGAAACGTCTTCAAGTCACTGCCATATTAGAGAATTTTTAAAAGCAGAGAGGAGAATTTTGTGAAAATCTTTGAAAAATGGAGCAAGCGGAGTTGATGGGGATTTAAGCCAAGGGATCTAGTAGTCGTGTAGCAAAAACACACCACCTAAGTGCAGAGATCTCGTGAAGCAAGAAGGTAAGAGAAAAACCCAAATTTTTCTCATAAATGCAAGAAAGAACCATGCACCATGAAAAAACACTGCCTCCAACCCAGTATTCCATGAAAGAACCACGCACCATATACAAATTGTGGAGTGTCATTTCGTAAGAGAGAAAGTCAGCTATTGCATTGGAGAAAGATAAGACCTGCTACGTTGGAGAAAAGTGGCAAGATGACAACGAATCCCAAAAATAATGGAGATCGAAAATCCATGAGGAAAATCAGGTTTCAGTTCATAAAATAAGGAAGAGATCGCACCAAGATTCTCTAGCATGATCGAAGAATCTCGATTTTGCTGCGTTTACCACTCTTCATTGGTTGTTTTGGTTTGATATATGAGATGAAAGAAATTACGACATAACAATGATAATAGTGATAGTAGGTAGGTGATTCTTGGTATGGTTTGAACACTTGCATGTCTGCCTAGCATCATGTTGCTGTTAAAATCTACATGCGCAGCTATGGATTTTCGCATTATCATTGACCCAAATTCAATCGTACAACAACCCTGTTTGAAGTTTTTTTTTTCCTTATCCTTTTTCAACTTTTATAAAACTCTGGGATGAGACCATATTTAGTGTATGCTGGGCAGATTTACGGGTAGTTATTGAACTCAAAACCCTCGTATATGTTTCGAGTTTCTTCTCTGCCTTTTATGTCTCAGGGTTTTTTTGAAGGGTTCTAGGGTTCCAAATTTGTTTTTCTATAGTTCACTGTTGAGGTTTAGAGCCAAGCCTTGTAAAGTAGGTTTTTAGGTTGAAAATATTGAATGGGTCTCAGTGATTTGCCGTGTTTTGGTCATTTTTATTTTAAAGGGTTCTAGAGCTTTGGGTTCTTCACAGAGTTTGAAATAGAAGTCTAAGACTGCGGCTGGAGTTAGGATTTGAGCTTTAAACCTACCGGAGTGAATTTCTGGCGCTTATAGCATATTTTGGGGATTTTGCAGCTATTTGGGAGTTGTGTGAACAATGAATGAGCGTGTTTATAGTGTTTTCCATGAAAGTTTAGGTCGCCTTGCTGTTTGAGGTAGGGCTTCAGCTTAAAATACTAAAACCCTCTCGTTACACTGTATTTTTCAACATAAGTTGCACTTTTATATGAATGAAATGGCCGGCTCAGAGGTAGCAACTCCTGCATCCCCCAATGGCTCCGTCGTTCCTTCCGGGCCTTCCCTTGTTAAGGACAGTCCTGTTCTGTCCATGATGAACAAGTGTCTTAGGGCCCTAAAAAAAGAAATATAACCAGATATTACAGATCGAGGACAGTGAAGCCCAGGGTAAAGTTATAAACAAAGAGCAGGATGATGTGTTGAAGTCAAAGGCCAGTGTTGTCGTATTGATCGATGGTACAAGAAACTTAGGCAGCCTCTTTCTACTATTATGAAGGAAGAGATTTTCGAGAATGAAAAAGAGTTGCTAGAAGAGAATGCCGCCAGCAAGGAGCCTACAGCTGAAGATCGTGTGGTCACAGAGGGTTCCAATGTCCCGGAGAATGGAACCCAAGACACATAGAATAGTGACGAGGTGAAGACTATTGAAGAAACTTCTCCAGCAGAGGGAGATGTAGCCAAGGATGGGGTGGTGCTTTCTAATGAGGCCATTGCAGATCTTTTGAAGATCTTGTACTTTTCTCATTTGTTCGATGTGACTTCGCAGAATGATTTTGCCTCGATGATGTGAACAAAAAATGCATGAGCGAAGCTCCTGCTTATCTTATGATTATGTGA
Source organism: Pinus taeda (assembly GCA_000404065.3). NCBI lineage: Eukaryota > Viridiplantae > Streptophyta > Pinopsida > Pinales > Pinaceae > Pinus > Pinus taeda. Next base: position 67,931 of record APFE030866360.1, read on the forward strand.
CTGATGATGCCACGAAACCCCTAGTAGAAGAGGATCTCGATGCATTGTCTCTGTATGGTTCTCTCATGACTTCAAGGCTACCCAATGTAACTCTTTCTCATAAGAGTGCTCTTCAGAGCTACATTCATCACGCAAGGCAGTGGCTGGTTAACTCGAAAAATCCTATTTATCCAGATAATGCAGTATCTTACTCTGATTTGAGGGAGAGGCTGAACATAATTTTATCGTCAGAGTACTTTACCATGACTCCTGAGTTACAAACTAACACTCAGCAAATTGCAGTTGCAGCAGCTACAGCTGCTTGACAATTTTTTACCCAAGTCTATGTGCATGAAAAATAGCATTGCAGAGATCTGCAACTCAGAAATCTCCTCCTTGCCTGACTAATATTAATTTCGTGATGGTGCTGTGACTCTGAAAAGTATTTTCAATTGATTGCGTCCTTCAGTTGCCTCAACATTACCATATCAATGAAGTATGAATATAAAGGGAAGATTTGGTTCAGAAGTAAGTATCACGAATCTGAAACATTGCATGTGACTGGAACTTTAAAGATTACCTTGCATTCGGTGCCCAAACGTATGTTTTTGGCCATATTTTTTTTTTACCAATTTGATGATAACATTTAGTTTAGATTACATATTGTGGTTTACAGTTTTGTAGCTTCACCATAATAATAATCAATAAAAAAAACTTTATGTGGATTTTAGAATTTCATGTCATGAACAGTGAATAATCATTTCTAATTCATGATCTTTGGATTCTTTTAACACTTTTCATATTGTAAGTGTATTATAGTGCCTTTAAGACATTCATAATAATAAATCTTATCAAGAAAAAAATCAAAACAATCCGAAACAAATTTTTGTGATTTTATTATTTTTATTTTATTTTTTTTAACAATCCAAAACAAATTTTAATTTTAAATTTTAGTTTAAAAAACAAATAAAAAAAATCAAAACAAATAAATAAAAAAACAAAAACAATTAAAAATATATATATTAAACAATTTAAAAATATATAAACAATTAAAAAAAAATTCAAAAACATTAAAAAAAAAAACAAATGAACATAAAAAACAAAAAAAACAAATAAATTGCAAATGGATATTTCATACCTCTTGAAAACAATTTATATTTTCTTGGAGCTACTTCAAAGGAACTTGCGTGCAAAGGCAACAGGTAAAAAAATTTCATTTTATTTCGTTGTTAACATTCATACTTGCATTTTATGTCCTTAAAAAATCTCTCACAGTTTTCATGCAGAATTTGTACTGAGCTTTTATAGGTGTGAGACAATCCAAGTTCATGCAAATGTGATCTCCAGAAATCACATTCATCATTGAAAGCTTGAAGGGGCTAATTACATATGTTGTGACATTTGTCGCTACAAAAAAATCTTTTGCATCATGATATATTTACCCACACTTCTCCTTCAAATCCCCATCAATCATCCATGTTAAATTCCACTCATTCATTTCCTTATCCTTCACGACTTCATACATGTCTATTTTTCTGAGTCGCATACATTTTTGCCTACTTTTCAGTTCATCTTTTTGCCTCATGAATAAACCATCCATCTCTCTACATTGCCTTGTTTTCCTTGCCATAAATACTGTTTGACCATAACATCTTGTATCTACAGTCCTACCAATCATTTTGTACGAACTCGTGTTGACTGATGTGGGATTCCTTAAGGCCCACCTTTCAACAAGTCTTGACCCATCGACCTCAGCACCTTATCTTGGATAAAGACTAGAGCCATTATTAGTACCTTGAGGCTTGCATGCCTTAATGGCAAGTCTTCTTGCCAACGAACAATAGGAATACATTAATGCCCCTTATTTGCTAGATCTTGCAAGTGGCTCGACATTATCTCATCTATTCGCACTTCACAAGATGTACTTGGGTACCTTGGCACTCATTGACATTAATGGTGAGTTTTCCTCACATTGGTTAACGACATTCATCAATGGTCTGTAATCCAACGACTTCTTTCCAAGTTCGACATCGACACATTTATTCACATGGAAAGAATTGTGCCATGATATGGGGCGACATGAAGACTATATGATTCAGTAGCAGATTCAATAGTATTTTATACTTTGGAACAGATTCAGTAGCAGTAATAAAGGATCCACGTTCACGACATCATCCATTATGTATGCAACCAAGACACAGATCACATTCTTGTATTCTTCATTCCTTGATTCAGCAGTAGAAGCTACACTTTTCTACATATACACAATTTTTCCACTCAAGTAAGTAAAGGTATGTTCTTTTCTAGCTTTTTATCATACAATGCCTTTAATACTAAAATTATAATTTTTGGAAAATGTTACACCATGTTCATTTTCATACCTCATATTCACATACATACTCCATTAACACCTTCCGTATGTCATATATGTCCTTCATGCACATGTCATCCTAACCAACATACTTTTTCCAAACAACTACTATTGCATTATGATTCAAATGTTACATGTTTTGAAAAGAATGATCAAAGAATGAATGGTTGATTAAAGGTTTTCAAAGTCTTTTGATGCAACACAAAAACAACAAAAGTATTGTTACACAAGAACCAATACAAATCAAATTTTGGTTGTCACACAAGAACCAACCAAAATAATATGTTGCAACCAAATGTTTTTAAGAAAGAAGACTTTGCAAGAAGGAACAAAGTTGTCAAAAAGAAAATTATGCGAAGTTAAAAAAATTGATATCAACCAAACTCGATATAAAAGAAAGACAATGCAAAAAAGATTAAATCACGATTAAGTGAATCAATGCAATAGATTGCATAAGGACATGCAATAACTTAATTTGGGGGGTATGTTGGGCCGCCAAATTAAAATACATTTTCACTCCATTTTCACCTTTATCCTCATTTTGTCACCTCATTTCATCACATTATCATTACATAACTCTATATTTCCAATACCATATGGGTTCATATCTTCATTTTCCAAAGTTATTAATTTTATGTATTTAGAGTGAATTTATGATTAAAAGTTAGAGAAATAGCATGTATTTGCTTATACCTAAAAGTGGCTTGAGTTTGATGACGTGTGTAGATCATTTGGAAGCTTCCAAGGCACCCTTATGTGGCCTCCCAAGATCAAACTAGAATTTCAACTCAAGAGGTGGAACATATTCCAAGGAGAAAGATCATGAAGATTTTGATGTGTCATCGGATTTGTATCTAGTATTTAGGGATAAGTTGAGACAAGTATGGATCTAGTAGATATTTAAGGGATCTACATTTATTGAGTATATATCCCTAATTAATGTATACATAAGAGGAGCATCCTTCAAAGGAAATAGAGAACAGTTATCAGTTATTCATTAGCATCAGATTTATGATTGTTCATTCAACATGAATAATATCATTTTCTCCAAATCATGAGTTATGAGTGTTTTTTTATTCTTAAGGTGTGATAGTTGTTCATGTGTGCTCATTGAGGAATGGAAGGATCCCCATACTGAGATACGTACACTTTGTTGTAGAGTAATGTTGTGAATATACTAATTTTAATTATGATGTTCATCTTATTTCTTTGTTGTAAATACTTGTAGATAATTTAAGTATGAATTCATGTTATGGCCATGATTTTGTTGTGTGAAGGTTGATCTCCTTTCAATAGCTAGTTTTTATGTGAGAAGGACAACCAAGATCTCCTAAGTTAGGAGTCTCTTCTCCTTGAGCTAGACTGAACTGAAACAAGATTTACTTTCTCATATGCTTTCCTAGATTACATTTATGTGAATATTGATTTCCCTTTTTAGTGTCTATTTTTTATGTGAGAAGGGAAATCAAGTACTCCTAAGTTAGGGGACTCTTCTCCATGAGCTAAGAATTGAACTGAAAACAATATTTACTTGCTTTCATTTCTTTCCTGCTTTCCTAGATGTTTGGCAATGTTATTATAGAAAGATTGTAGAAGGACAATCAGGACTCTTGAACAAGAGATTCTTCTCTATCTTCTAAAGTAAATTAATTCCATTGATCAAACATTTTTATGCTTTCATAAAATAGATCTAATAGTTTAGATTTGTAATATGCATTTCCATCCTAAACAAACTTCCTACACCTATTTCATCTGAGTTCCCATATATTTTGGTTTGCTTCTAAGTTTACGAAACCCCCGGGTTGATAAATTAAATGATAGGGATTTAATAGACAATTAAATCGCCCAACAGTAACAACAATAATAACCATACATTTATATCACCAACAATGATATGTACTTATCATAGTCAACATAATGCAAAAAGGAGTGCTCAAGAAACCATAATGCCAACAATGAACTATTAGAAGCATAGTATATGCTCCCCTTGAACCCGTGCCAATTCTTCACCATTAATTCTGATCACATCATACCCATTAGTTAGCAAATGCAACAAAGAGCCATTTCAACAACAAAAATATCATTTTGCAACAACTCATAAACTCATCATAAACCAACACATTCCTAAGCAACATATGGGCATCATCAACAAGTTGTAAAAAGATCAATGATATAAACATAATGCCAATAATCAATTGATGGAAGCATATAAAAAGCTCCCCCTAAATCTGTGCCACATCAAAAACTGTGTCTACACGTGTGTGTATTTCATAATATTTGCGTACAAAATATAAAATGTTTATTTTTCAAAGCTACAATTGCCCCTAAACATAGTATTTTTGTTCTTGTTCACTATTACCTCACCAGATGCAATTTTAGTAATATAAACATCACCAAAAGAATATCAAAACGACATAGGAAATCATCATCAAGATACACATGCATAACTCCCCCTGAGATCATACATCACTAATCTTGTGGATCTAATAATCATCACCTGTTCTCCATGAGGCTACGTAAGTCACATTCGCTTTTGTAGTCCCTGTTATAAGTATGCTTTAAGAACAATGGACTGCAGTAGGGAAAATATTCCCTACGTCTTTGACTGATGTTCCTTCTTCCTCCAGATATGCTTGCAATTTCTAATCATGTGCTCGAACTTATGGAACATTTCCCATATTTTTCTTTCATTCCAAATGCTTGACCTAGAATCAGTGACCTTATGCCCAAATGAGTTACTATAGAAACAATATCCATGAAACCATCCTTTATGCCTAGGGATTGATTTTCACTTTCATCTAGGTGATTTCCTTTCAAATGTGTGACTTGATTCAATTTTCTTTTGAAAAAACTTATGTTGGTTGTTATTTCATGACACTGTGAATCTGAAAGCATGTGGTTGTATCTAATGCCTATCTTGGTTAGAGGAGAGATTTGTTCATTGATAATCTTCTTAGGTCCCTATAATACTAGTGATTCCCCCATTACTATTGTCATTGTAGCCTTTATTATTATTGTTGTGGCCCTATTGTCCCCATATTGTTATTATTGTGCCCCATAGAAGACCACTATCGTTATTGTTGTGCCCTTATATTATTATTGTTATGTATACTTTGATTATCTTGTGACCCCTTAGACTCCAATATATAGAAAGGAGGTTTCGTCATTTCATCCAAGAATTATTCGTTTGTGTAATTTAAAGGAGGTTTCCCCTCGAAGAGGCTTATTTTAAAGGTGTTGATCTCTCTTTTCTATATTTTTGTGAGCTGGTTCATAACATTTGGTATCAGAGCTTTGGATCCTAGGGTTTCGCTGCTCCAAATAGGCCATCGTGGAATTTTTGCTATAAAATTTTCTCTACGATGTTTTAGAAGCTAAAAAAAAAAAATCATTTGAGCCGAAATCATTCTGAACCTCGGGTCTGAATTTCATATCTTGTCTCACTATATTTTCGAAGATATGAGCTAAGGAAGTTAGGATTTTTGCAGACTCCTAAATTACATTCCAAACATGTGAACTTGGTAAAATAGTCACAACTTTCTCTCTGAACATCAGTTTGAAATTTCGTTAGAAGTTACAGAAAGAGGACGGATTGTAGTTTTCTGTGTATTGTTTTCAGATTCGAAGGTGGAAACAGTGACACATGGAACATCATACAAGTTCGCTCTACTGAAAAAGTATATAATCAGGTCATCTTGGGAGAATGGGCATAACTCGTTCTTGGAAAATCCAATTTTGATCAGACTAGTGGCATTGGAAAGAGGACTCAGAGGGCTACTTCACGAAGCAGTTTCATACCTTGGAGATATGCAATTACAAAGTTGCAATAGATTCAATATCGATCTTCTACAAGGAGAAAAAAGGTGTGTAGTCTTTTTAAAATTTTGCATAAGTTTGGGTTGAAAAATTAGTTCGAAGTTCAAATGGAATAGTGAAGCATAATTATCATTAATTGATGCCCCAAAGAAAGAAAATGGAAACACCTAGTAAGCAACCTAAAAGCTCTAGCATGACTCATGAAGAAGAGGAAGAAATGCAACATGATATATCAAAATTACGAGACCAAGTGCAACAAATTTCACTCCCACAAAAGGTAACAAAAGCTAAGATTGATGGTTTAAAGAAAGGCATGGAAGCTAAGATAAATGGCGTGGAAGGTAAGATGAATGACATGGAAGCTGATGGATGGAATGGAAGCTAAGATGAATGACATGGATTCTAAGATGGAAGATTTAAAGACATATTTGACTAAGTTGCTACAAGAAATGCTTACTAATGGTGAAAGGGTAGTAAAGGAAACTCATGATGAGAACAAAATAAATGTTAATAATGATTTCATAGACTCTAACATTGGAATGAAGACCCACCATGTTCTAAATATTGATATGAGGAATTTCGATGGCAAGGATCCCGCAACATCGATACTACAAACGGAGCAATATTTCGATCTCTATAATGTGAAAAACACATCAAAGGTATGCATTGAAACTTTATATTTGGAACCAAATCCTTTTGTATGGTATCAATGGATTTTTTTCTCGTAAAAAAATTGTCACTCGGGCAATTTTTATGGAAGAAATGATAGCACAGTATGAGGATACAAAAAGAAACACTTTTTTTATCCAATTGATAAACCTCAAACAAAAGGGTTCAATGATGGAGCACATTGAGGACTTCTAAAATATGAATATAAGGGTAAAAGATATTCTAGAGGAGCATAGGATTGATGTGTTCATAGGGACTTTAAAGGATAACATCGAACATGAGGTTCGCCTTTGGGAACCTGACTCATTAGAGAATGCATTCAAGTTGTCAAGAAAAATGGAAAGCAAAATTATGGAAACAAGGAAGCCCACCACTCACAACAATAAGGATGGAAGTGTTGTTTCTCCTAGACTTCCACAACCTACAAGGTTGACACCCCAACAATTAGAAGAAAAATAGCAAAAGAGCTTTGTTACTGTTGTGATAGAAAATACACTAAAGGTCATAAGTGTGCTGAAAAGAAATTATTTTACATAGATTGTGAAGAGGAGGAGTAAAAGGGACAAGAAACGTCAAAAGAAGAGGATATACACCAAGAAAAAACCTTACAGAAATAAGAAATGAATCCGACCATATCTTGTAACGCATTGCCCAGAATTACCACTCCTCAAACTATCAAGATAGAAGGACATATCAAGAAGAAAAAGGTAATAGTGTTGATTGATTCGGGCAGTACCCATAATTTTATTCATTGTAAGATAGTGAAGGAATTGAACTACTTCCTATATCCAGTGCTAGACTGCCATAATATTAAACTATCCATGGGAGAATATGTATTGAATATCCCAATGCTTTCCATTCCAATGGGTGGTGTTGATGTTGTACTAGGAGTCCAATGGCTACAATCCTTGGGTACATTAGTTTTCAATTTTCAAGAACTTTTCATGAAATTTTCTTCAGAAGGAAAGGAAGTTGAATTAAGAGGTATCACAGGGAAACCAGGAGAGATAATCAGCTCTAATGGAATGACAAAGCTTCTAAAGAAAGGAAAACAAGGCGTAATTGCACAATTATGTTCGCTAGAGGTTCCCATAACGAAATCATCTATTTCTCTAGATCTCCAAAAAGTCTTGGACAAACATTCCAAGGTATTTGAGACTCCCAAAGGTCTCCCACCTATTCATAATCATGATCACGCTATTCATTTGATTCGAGGAAGTGTTCCTCCAAACATCAAGCCTTACAGAGATCCTTATACCCAAAAGAGTGAAATTGAACGTATGGTTGCAGAAATGCTAGACGATGGTATAATTCAACCTAGTCAAAGTTCTTTCTCTACTCTAGTAGTATTGGTGCACAAGAAATAAGGATCATTTCACATGTGTCCTGATTATAGGGAGCTCAAAAAGTTCACTATTAAATATAAATTTCCCATTCCTGTCATTGATGAACTATTGGATGAATTTCATGGATCAATTTACTTCACCAAGTTGGATCTTCATTCAGGATATCATCAAATGAGAATGAAGGCTAAAGATATTCTGAAAACAACATTTAGAACTCATGAGGGTCATTATGAATTTTTGGTCATGCCTTTTGGCCTGACCAATGCACCTTCAACATTTCAAGGGTTGATGAATTCAATTTTCAAACCATTCCTTAGAAAATTTGTGTTAGTATTTTTTTTGATGATATACTAATCTACAGCAAGTCTTGGAAGGATCATGTTGAACATGTTGACAGGGTGCTACAACTATTGGAGGAGAAACAATTATATGCAAAAATATCCAAATGTTTATTTGGAGTACAAGAGGTGGAATATATGGGTCATATTGTATCTCATGAAGGTGCTAAGGTAGACCCTAGCAAAATTAAAACCATTAAGGAATGGAAAATCCCCACATCCATAAATCATCTACGAGGATTTCTCAGGTCGACAGCATATTATTGCAAGTTTTTTAAGAATTACGAGAGAATAGTAGCACCTCTAACAACATTATTGAAGAAATATGCATTTTCATGGACTCCAAAAGCAACAAAGGCTTTTGAACATATTAAAGAGGCAATGTACCAAGCACCAGTGTTAGCTACATCAGACTTCACAAAAACCTTTATTGTGGAATGTGATGCCTCAGGAAATGGAATTGGTGTTGTTTTAATGCAAGAAGAAAGACCCATTTCTTTCAAAAGTCATACAAACAAAGGAAAGTACTTACACAAAGCTATTTATGAGAAGGAAATGTTGGCAATCCTACATGCACTTAAGAAATGGCAACCCTACCTAATGGGAAGACACTTCAAGGTAAAAACGGATCACGATAGCCTTAAATACTTTTTAGAAAAAAAGATTATCCTCTGAAGAGCAACAAAAGTGGGTCACAAAGATGTTGGGTTATGACTTTGAAATCATCTACAAAAAAGGGAAGCAAAATGTGGTGGCAGATGCACTCTCAAGAAAGGATGAGGATGTGGAAGCATTGTTGTGTGCCTTTTCTATTATCCAACCAGATTGGATAAATGCAGCAAGGGAGGAATGGAAGAATGACGAAGAAGTGTGGGCACTTATTCGAAAGTTACAACAAGATTCTAGTACGTCAGATACATTTAGCTGGAAAAATGATTCGTTTATGGTACAAAATCGCTTATCCTCTGTAAGAAATCCCAGCTAAAACAAAAGTTCTTATGGAATTGCACATTCTCCCTAGGAGGCACTCATATTTTAAAAACTTACACAGGGTTAAGAAATATTTTTTTGGGATGGCCTTAAAATCATATATTTCAAAGTTTGTGGCGGAATGTTTGGTTTGCCAACAAAATAAAGTTGAAATAATTAAGACAATGGGTCTATTACAACCTTCATCCATTCCAAGCCAACATTGGGAGGAGGTTTCAATGGATTTTATCACAGGTTTTACCCAAGTCTGAGGGAAAGAGTGTCATCATGGTGGTAGTTGACAGACTTACCAAGTATGCACACTTTTGTGCATTATCACATCCATTTAAAGCCAGTACAATTTCAACGACATTTATGGAAACAATTCAAAAGCTACATGGAAATCAAAAGATTATTGTAAGTGACAGAGATCCCATTTTCACTGGAAATTTTTGGACAAATTATTTTCTTGTCTTGGTACTCAGTTAGCTCATAGCTCATCTTATCATCCTCAATCTGATGGGCAAACTGAGATAGTAAACAAATGTTTGGAAGGATATCTTCGTTGCTTTGTATCTAATAAACAGACACAATGGGTCAAATGGTTGCCTCTGGCTGAATGGTGGTATAACACTTCCTTCCATACAACAACAAAAATGACCCCATTTATGGCACTTTATGGGTATCAACCACCATCCATCACATCATATTTAAGAGAAAATTCTAAGGTTCACGCAGTGGAACATCACATCGAACATCAACAACATGTCCTCCAACTCTTAAAGGATAACCTCGTGTTGGCACAGAATAGAATGAAACAACAGGCAGATCAACATCGCAGCGAAAGAAGTTTTATTGTAGGTGATTGGGTATTTCTACGACTACAACCATATAAGCAAATGTCCCTCAAGCAAGCTAAGAAGGATAATAAATTATCACCAAAGTATTATGGTTCGTACA
>APFE030866363.1:0-30381 GCA_000404065.3 Pinus taeda
AATATAATATTATTTATTTCCACTATTGATGAGAATATTCTTATTACAATATCAATATATTTATCTACCACTACCCTTATATAATAATAATATTATTACTAATTATAATTTATTTAAATACTAAGAAGCCAGTGGTTAATCTCATTATTATATACCCATTTATTATTTTTAAATCTAGAGCTTTATTAAATCGAAGAAACTCTAGTTCGTATTTTAATTATTTATTTATTTAACTAGGATCCACTAATCAAACTATACACTACAATCATAATGTTAAGAAATCAAAGTACATAATACTATAGAAACTAAAGGCTCCTATTGTTAGCACAAAAAAGCTTATGCTATACCCCAACATAAGGAGAATTCTGCTATCTAGGAAAGGGGGCAAAAGAGACACATAAAAATAGATACCCATCGGAAAAGGGAGGATAAAGGAACCATGAAACCAAAGAGAAGAAGGAATGAGGCAGCTAGGAAGACAGGGCTGCGATCCATCAACTGCTAATCTTCCAGCCGTCATCCCTATTAAGATTTTCAGGCCTTTTTTCAATCTCCAGGGCCTCTCTAAACTTCCGATGGTGAAACTGCGCAACCTTTGCAATGACGCGAGCCTCTTCAATACAGACATGATGTTTAGTCTTCTCGGCATGCTCTGCAAGGGCCGAGGACTTGGCCCTTCCATGCCTTAAGTCTGTTGAATGCTCGATAATCCTTTGATTGATAGAGTGACCTGTCTCACCAATATATGGTGTCCCACAGGAACAAGGAATGACATAGACGCTCTTCATGTCTTTAGGATTGATAGGATCTTTCACAGACCTAAGGGAGCCATGGATGGTATTAAGAGGTCTAAAGGTTGCGGGAACATTATGCTTCTTTAGAATCCTGGCAATCTTTTCAGTGGTTCCTTGGATGTAAGGTAGGTGAAACCCTATGACACAATATTGCTTTTGCTGGAAAAATGCTACCAATTTCACTCTTTTTTAAACCTAAAAGAAAAAAAAAAAAAAAAAAAATCGCCTTATTCTCCAAATAATTTTTTTCCAAACTTTTTGCTCAATATAAACTTTTAACAACTTTTTGTTTCTTCCCCTCAAAAATAATCTTGATGATAATCTTAATGAGCACAAAATAATCTCCCCTTTTATTTTAACACAAACCCTTCTCCTTAAAATAACTTAGTGGGAAAATCAAAAGAGTAGGCAAAATAGAAAGAGGGGCAAATTAAAATCTTGAAACCTTCTTAAATTTTTGTGGAGCCTTTTGAACTTACGACTGACTGTTGAATGAATTTGCATGCACTGTCATAACTAGGTACAATGACCCTGATCAGGCTTGCTCTGCGCGATCTTGCCACGATAAACGTCTAAGTCTGAGCTGAATAGCCGACTCAAGAATTACCGTAGAAAATTATAAACAGAAGAAAATGAGTTTAAGGAGAGATAAAAATGTGATAGAGGAAGAAATCAATATGATAAGAATAAGAATAATAGAATAAATATTGTTAATAATTATTTTATTTTAATTTTATTTTATTCTAATTCAAATCTTAATATTAATAAAAAAAAAAATTGTTAATTAATAAATGTTCATTTTAATTAAGGTTAGAATTAACATGGGATTAATTATAAATAAATATAAATAAGTGAATAAGATTAATATTAAATAAGATAAATAATGAATAATGTTATTCGTAAAATGGGTTATATTTATATAGAAATAATATACATATTAATGGTTAATAAGAAATATTTAAATTTTAAATATGGTTTAATAAGTAAATGTTGAATATTATTTTTAATGTTAAAGTTTGAGATTTTATATTCGGTTTATTTTATTATTAATATTTTTTTAAATCAAAAATTGAAGAATAATATATGTAATTGGAAATTTATATTATTATTGTTGTTTGAGTAATAACCTACAGTTTTAATAAAATTTATGTATGAATATATACATATTAATAGCATTATTATTCAATTATTTAAAGGGTTGGAAGATAGGGAAGGGGGATTTAGAGTAAAGTCTCATGTTATGGTGGTATTTTATAAAGAGTTTGGTTTTTCTATTATTTTGTATAGTTAGGGTCAAAGACTTTCGAGCATATAATTGTAGGCTTCTCTATATGAGAGGCGTGGAGATTATGAAATTTCCTTAGAACCTCAACAGGGACAATGGGAGTGAAATTAGTGGAAATTGGCTTCCCTTGATGAGACAAATAAATCCCTCCAGTCCTTTGGAAGCATAGTATCAGAGTTTTCATTTTAATTAATTAATTAATTAAATTAGCAAGTTTATTTAATAAAAATAGAAATAAAAATAAAATAAAAATAATATTAAAAAACGAAAAAGAAAGACTACTAATTAATTGACAGTATAGTTATGGTTAAACTTAAAATAATGGAAAATGATATACAATAATAATAAATTAAATTAAATAGTAATATAACTAAATTATTAATCAATGATTAAATTGATAATAAGTAATAAAAAACTTTAAATAACAATAAAAAATATACATTAATAATCAAATAAAATTTAAATGATTTATTAAATAAATTAAAGCAATATAAGAATGAAAATGATTACTTATGTAATTTTTAAATTAAAAAATTAAATTAACTAAAATCTAATTAAATCAAAAATAATTAAATTTATCTAATTTATTACATCAATTTTAATTAATCTCAATTAAAATTAAATATAATTAGTCAATAAATTAAACTAAATAATTAATAATATACCAAAATTTGAATTAATAATAAATAAACAAGATTATAAAATAATTATTAATTGATTATATTGAAACAGGGCAAAATAATAAAAATGGGATTAACATTGAAACACAATATGGTAAATAACAATAAATAAAATCCAAGTACTAATTAACTAAATTATAAACTAAAAATGAAACTTATTCTATGAATTAAATAATTCTAGTTTCCAATAATACTATGGAATAAGCAAGGCTAATAATGATTTAATTTAATAAAATTTTTTATAAATAAAATAATAATAAATTAAAATAAATTAGAAATCATACATATAAGTGTTGACTTCCTTAAAAGTTAGGGATACAGGTTTATTTATTCCCAGGTCAATAAACTCTCCTCTCAATAAGTTTTCATTCATATTTTATCTGAATTAGTCCTGATGATGGACCCTCTTTGGGGTTTGAAACGTCGACAGAATGAACAAAAAACTGTGGATAATCCGGATCATGCCACTACATGTCTACTCATTTCGCAAAGAAACTGTATTGATATGTTTTTTATTTTGACTTTGTAGTTTGAGTGGTTGGTTGGCAATTGGTATTTCTATTTATTTGAGTGATATGGGCGCTGGTGTAGCATGAATAATCTAAAAAGAGTATGCCGAAGGGAAAAAGAAGGGTTTCTGGATCACGTTGATACATTGCGCTAAGTCTAAAAGTGCGGAAGAAGAAAGTTTATGGAAACTTGTTCAACATTTTTTTCCATTTCATCATTTCTTTTTCTACACTCCACATAGTTATGGAAATTTGTTCAGGCCTGCTCCCTCCTCGACTCTAGACTTAGAGTTTCATTAGTTATGACATTATTGGCCAGAGTAGTAGTAATCTCAAGAATAATAATGCACTCATCTACAGAATGACCATTCACAAAATTAGCCATTTTTAAAATTTTAAAATGATTTGTACAAATATTGAAAATAAAAAAACCCTTCACCAGGGGAATTATGTCACATCAAGGCACATCAAAGCTCGCTTTGTCTATGGAAAATTTAAAATAAGATTTTGGAAATTAGAAATTTATTTTTGAATTTATGAAACACTAGGAATATTCATTTTACCGAAGCTTTAGATAAAATTGCAAAAATGCAGCAAAATAATAGAGGGTCAACACACTTTGACTTCAAATTAGTGTTATAATCCTAATGAGGCAGAGACTAATAAATAGTCTAAACCATGGAACATAATTATTTAGGAGAATGCTCATTTAAAGATAATTATTTAGGGAGAATTCTAATTATAAAAATATAGATAGAATATTGATATTTGGTGCCCTTTATTTTTTTGAATTTACAAAATAAGATAACATTTAATTTATTTGGTAATATTTAAGTTTTGAAGTTTAAAATAAAGCACCATTTAATTAAAAGAAGATAATAAAATCTTACAGGGGTAGAATAGATGATGATGAGGTGTACTATTAATGAACTCTATGATGTGAAGGTCATTGGTTTGAAAATCTAGCCATGTTAAGGGTTGGTATGGCCCAAGATGCGTGAGATCCCTAGGTGATTTTGACATCTTAGATGCCCCTGAGTCATGGTTTCTCAAGCCAAGTATTAAGCATGCAACATCTCAAGTCTCACAACACTTAGCAAACAAAAAAAGAAGTTTAAAAAAATGGATAATTAATTATTTTTATTTTCTTATATGAAAATTGAAAGAACTTGTTGTATAAAAGTAAATTAATTAATACATCATTATCACCACTATGACCATGACAATGACCATCATGATCATGATCATTATCATTATCATTGTTTTCATTGTCATCATCTTCATCCTCATCCTCATCTTCATTATCATTACCACCACCACCATAACCATGACCATCATCACCATTACGATCATCATCATCGGCATCATCATTGTTATCTTCATCATCGTCATCATCATTGTCATCATCGTCACCACCACCAACATGTCAATGACCATCATCATCCTTGACATTGTTATCATCATCACTATCATTGTTACTATCATCATCACCACCACCATCATCATTGTCATCATAATCACCATCATTCTCCTCCTCATCATCACCATGACCATGACCATCACCATCACCATCACCATCACCATTGTTGTCATCATTTTCATTGTTACTATTATTGTTGTTCTCATCATCATTATTATAATCTTCATTTTCATCCCCCTTTTCCTCTTCATAATTGTCAGCATCACCATCATTGTCATCACCATTATTGTCATTGTCATCATAATCATTTTCATCATTATTATCTTCATTATACTTATCGCCACCACCATCACCATCATAATGTCAATTCTCCTATCTAAAAAAATCATCAATTACATTATATAATTTAAACATGTGCTAAAAATTTCTCCACCTATCTTAACTTTACAGTAACAAGGTAGTGAGCAACTAGGTGACACTTTACTTTTACTTTTGTATATATTATATAATTTAAACATGTGCTAAAAATTTCTCCACCTATCTTAACTTTACAGTAACAAGGTATTGAGCAACTATGTGACACTTTATTTTTAATTTTGTATAACATGTAACTAAACTAGAAATAAATTTTTAAGTGAAAGAAAGGTTATATAATATTGATTAATTTGACATTTAAATTATGAAAAAGGGATGATAATAATTTCTCTAGTCTATACTGAACAACAAAGTCCCGACGGGAGAAAACCTTATGAAATGATCCTTCTCAGTGCCTTTTTGGTGCTACCTGTGCAAGAATAGCAATGAAGATACAAAACACCTCTTTTTGGACCGCCCTATATCACAAGAGCTATGGAATCATTTTCTATCAATTCTCTCCATCCACAGTAAGTGGCACGGCAACAACATAAAGAATGCATGGAATAATTAGTGGAAAGACACCACAGGCCAAGAAATGAATATACCTTTCCTCATTTGTTGGGCATTATGGATAGTTAGGAATCAAATTATATTCCAACAAAAGCCCCCTTTTGGCCTTCCATACTGAACAGAACCATAGCCGATTATCATTTGATACCTGATGACATCTCTCAGAAACAACTCAGGAATATTGAGACATAAGTCATCAACACCTCCATACCATGGGCTTACTTTGATGGATCGACACAAGAATTGGGTTGTGGGGGGGCGGAGAGCTATTTTACACTTATCAAATTCTCATTCCTTCAAAATACAAATGAGTTTGGGCAAAGGAACAAATAACTATGCCGAGCTTATAACTGCTAAATACCTCATCCAATATGCGTTATATAAACAATGCACAAATATTCAACTATATGGTGACTCAAAAGTGGTTGTCAACTCGATCAACAAAAAACACATTTGCAATGCATATACATTGAAGCATATTTTGGAAGAGACTCATAGACTTATTATGTCTTTTGACTCTTTCACTTGTCACCATATTTACAGGGAGAGGAACTCAGTTGCCGATCACTAATCCAAGGAAGCAGCGCTTAGGGATGACGATACTTGGTTGATATGCGAGGAAAAGGATGGCGCTGCCTACCAGCACTACCACAGACCTTTCATAAACGCAAAATCTATTTGAAGCATCATTACAAGGGACATGAAGTTTTTGAAATTACCTTTTTGCTTATATTGTAAATATTTATTCAGAACTTTCTTATAGCACCATATCCTCTCTGCAAAGAGGCCAGTAGCTCTCTTTTTTTGTTGTTCTCAATTAGCTCGCTGCCTACGTGGAGGAATGCACAAAAGTTTTCATCTTTTTTGAACAGGCAATGTCTTAATTAAAGTAATGCTCAGCATATACAAAATGTAATTTTCTCCTTTAATGAAAATTACGACTTTTTCCACGAAAAAGGAAAAAAAAAAAAAATCAATTTTAATTTTTAAAATGTTTTTAACTTTTTTTTTATTTTATAATAAAAACATTTAAAAAAAAAATTCCAATAATATATATAATAATATATATATATATATATAATAATTCAAATGATTAAATTTAAAATAAATAAAATATAAAAGATTCTTTTAACAAAAAAATAAATAAATTAAACAGTTAGCCCAGATTCAAAATTTGTGGTAATGGGTTTGATGTAACATAAATTAAATACAATTTTTGAATAACGTGAATGACTTAGATATTTATAAGTTACAAATTTTTAAGTCAAATTATTTTTGCATATTACAAATATGTTAACGAATAGTAAAAGAAAATAAAAATTAGTTTTCTAAATAATTTATTGTGTTGAGAAGTACATTTTACACTTCATTATGAGGGAGATGTTTGATTCCTTTTTATGTTTACAATAATGTTCTTTTTAAATAAAAATAAATTACTCACTCAAAAAATGTCATATATATATTATATATATAATATATTATATATATATATAATATATATATATATATTTGGTTAATTTTAATTAAAATCATTATCTTTTCTTATATAACAATTAGTATGAAGAAGATGTGTAAATGTTAACACAATGTTGACATATGATATTAAAATAAAATAAATATTTCTCTTCTCAATGAAATTATTAATTTTATATCAATTTATTTAGAGAAATAAAATAATTAAAAGTAAAGAAAAATTTTTTATGAGGAGATCGTGTAATTCTTATCATTTTTTAAAGATATCATTGTAAATATTCCATAAAATTCAAATATAAATAATAACTAATTTATTTAAATAACAAATTTATTTATAATATATTATATATGGGGAGAGAGACCACGGAATTTAGTATTGACATATCTACAACTTAGTATGAAGGAGATGTGTGATTCCTTCAATGTTTAACAAAGTGTTGACATATGATATTAAAGTAAAACAAATATTTCTCTCTCAATTTTATATATAATTTTATATCAATTTTATTTAGAGAAATAAAATAATTAAAAGTAAAGAAAAATCTTATATGAGGAAGATCTATAATTCTTATCCCTCTTAAAGATAGCATTGTAAGGTCTTGCATAAAATATTCAAATATAAATATTAACTAATTTATTTCAATATCAAATTTATATAGATATGGGGAGAGAGACCACGGAATTTAGTATTGACATATCTACAATCATCCCATTCACCAATAGGACCATTATACCCTAAAAATATTCAACTGTGATCCATATTTAGGCATCCAAAAACACACAAGAAAGGACAAATCTAAAAAACTAGTGATCAATCAAACTCAAAATTGCAGAGGTAAAAGGCACATGTTAGCAGTGTTGGGTTGAGCAGTTTCATCAAGTTGCTACTCAAATTGGAAGCTTGTACGACATAGGGATTGATGATGAGGAGATATACCAAACACATTTTATAGAGACTAACAATTTAGGTTTAGTTTGTTGTTCATTATCAATTGAATACTACATGAAAATTGTAATCCATTGTAACACCAATTTACTCTTATACATGTACTAGTTGCTATAATCTAAATTGGAAAAATTATATAATTCTAAGGAGTATTGGTACAAAAGGAATTATTTTTATTTTTATTTATTTTTGTTTCTTTTAGTTTGTCACTTCTCTTAATCAAATGATACATCTAACACACCATTGTTTCAATTTACTTTCCCAATATTGTATTGTTATTCTACAACAATGATTATGTAAATTTGTCTTTTACACTTGAATTCTCATATTACACCAGCCTAGGTCCATCTTAACCTCATATCTATCAAGCGTCAAGAGGGATAAAGTCTGTCAAGGTGAAAACCTCTTTTCTTAAGGCACAACTTGTGCAAAGGTTTGCACCTAGAGAGATTTGATCTCTCTTGGTGTTTGATAGATCAGGGTTAAGATGGATCTAAGCTTATTTTAGTCTTACACAATCACACAAAATTTTGATTTTATTTCTTTCTCTAATGTTACTTTGAATGCAAAGTGACAATGTAACAGTGTTGAATGATAGAAAATATGAATAATAATAATGTAGGCAATTACAAATAGTATTCATTGTGATCAATCTCAAACTATTTTTTCTATAGTTCTTATTGTCACACCTATTAGTTTTTCCATCTTTTGATATTATTCCTATGAAAGGGAAGTTTAAATAGTAGACCATTCAAATCTTTAACATGAACTATTGTAGTAAATGTCATACCTTGTCTCTCTTTCTCTCTAACATTAATATGTTGTAGTGGCTACAACCAACCTCCAAAATTTTGGCTCACATGCAAATCTCGAAGCCTACCTTAGATCCTGCGATCAATTGTCCTTCGTCGCTTGTTGGTAAGCTGATGATTTCAAGCTCCCCTCCTTGATCTTAAGAGTTGTCAGTGTTCTCATCTTCATACAACATGTGTTGTATTTGGGCATGGGGGTTGTTGTTTGTCATGCAAAGGGAATGTTGTCCTGCTTTAAGGGAATTATGTGCATATGAGTGGTTTTCATCACATAGACATGTTTCACACTCACCTCACACACTCACATCATGAAGGTTGTTGTATCAAGAAAATTATGTCTTATGTATTCTGGATAGTCTACGTTGTGTCACTAAGTGCCCGTGTGTGATCACAGTCGAGTCCTATCAATGTTTACATATGTTTCACTAATCTCACACTTAGCCATTTTCCCAAGCAACCTAGCCTCATCGAGCTTCATGAAACTGTGCGCTTTACTTCTGCAACCAACACGCTTCCTCCCTTGCCTGCTAAAACCCCGCAGTGTGCAAAGACACGAATCTCCCTTTCCTACTGAAACCCCACAGCCCGCAGAGACCCCAACCAACACTGCTCTCCAAAAATGCACAGAGAAGTTCAGCAGCCAACATTGCTCTCCATAAATGCACAGAGCAGTCCAGCTTTAATGCACTCAGAAATTGCACATAGGTGTCCTCCCAAGACCCCTGTCCTATAACAGTGCCTAGAGCCTCAAACCTGCGCAGTGTTGTCCAAGTTGTCTTGTCTATCCTACATGCAGAAACTGTGTAACGAGCCTCCCAGGGCCTCATTCCGGCAGCAGTCACTGTCCGCTGAAATTGCATAGATCTACCTCTTAGTGACTACAGGAAAAAGTGACATGTTGAAATCACTTCCAAGGAATTGAGGAGAGGGACCAAGGAACCAATCAATGGAAAAGATCAGGACCACATGCAAACTCCATCAATGCATGATCATCTTGAAGGTAAGTATGCTAAGTAAAGAACACCTTTTGAAGTACACATTTTCGTTGAGTTTGCAGGATTGATTTTCATTGTCATATCATCCTTTCCTTAGTAACATGCATGTGCACAAACATGAAAATTCATCTCATGTGTTTCTTCTACATGTCTTTCTTCCTTTTCACTTGTTTGAAGAACTGTCATCTTTGGCATGTTGATTGTTATGCCATGCTTCTGACCTTGTTCTGGTGATGATGAAGGTTGTGTTTGAGCTGTGTTCACTATATACATATCTATCACACTCACACACTATGTTGTGTGTATTATCGCGCAAGCGTCATTGCCATCATTCAATGATCTATCACAAGTGTCGCGCTTGTCGCTCGCATTGCCGATAAGTCAGAGTGAGTGTTGTTTCCTTGATGGTTCGAGGTGTCTTGTCGTCGATTCATGTTGAGTGTGTGTTCACAAGGTCATGCATGCAGAAGTTCACTCGCTCACACACTTGGTCATTTTATTGAATTTCTGTCGACCAGACCATCCTCCAACAGCTAGACATCTGTTGAGATGCATTGTGCAGTTTCATCTCTCAGTGATTATGTACTGCTGCCCAGAATTATGCAGATCTTGAGGCTGCCTCCCAGGTAGTCTGCACTACGCATGATCTGGATTTAAACATGAACGCAACAAATTACATATATAACCATAAATACAGAGATGGAGTAGAAATAACACTTCATTTCATTAATATCAAATACTGAAATATGCTTACAATTAGAATGGAAATAAGACTAACTCAGGCGATGATAACTTATCTCTAAGAAGAGATGTGGTGGTTACATGTCTCTGAACTGTGTTGCAATGAGGCTCAAAGACCTATTTATTATTGAGAAATAATGGAAAACCCTAAACATCAAAAAACCTAACCCTAGGAGAGAAGCACCAAACTATGGGCCCCGTTAGGGTAAATTGGTACATCAACTTCTCGGGGTCGTAAATTTGGCATACGATCTCCGTTTGATGTGCACAATACCTCATTAGAAATATCTATCTGAGGAGTACAACTTTTGAATGGCCAACATTCATTGAAAACTGATGTTGGCCTCATTTTCCCAAAATATGTCATTTAGAGCCTCAAAACAACTCCGACAATTGAGGACCCGAAAAACTGCCAAAAATAGTAAATTGTGCTAGAAATAAGGAAAATGAAACACTAAAAGAAACAATTGCGAGGGTCAAAGTGCAATAGGAGTGTGGCCACCAATATCCACCTGGATCAGCGCAACACTGGAATCGAATCGACCAACTATCACCCAGAACAACACAAAAGTTTCCTAGAAATCCATTTCAATCTGCATTATCCAAAAACACATCCACCGAGCTTCTAGCTCGTCAACTAGAGAGTTTGACTAGGCAGTGACCCCGGGACTCACTCTCCCAAAAAATTGCGTACAATCTGCAAAGCATGCCCACTTTGCTGACTAAATAAATTGCACAAACAAGCCGCACAAACACCATGTGTCCATCACTGTCTCCCTCAAAAACTTGCGTAGTTTTTCCAGCCAGTCACCCGGTCAATCGAAGGCTATGATACCATGCCGCTGCATGACCATCCAAGGTACATGGAAATAATCTACACTCTACGTCGTCATACCGTACCTCAAGGGTCTGCAGCTACAGGTAGATGTTGTCCAAATGGTCTTTTCCTTCACTATGTTGTTAGGGTTGAACTTGATGCTCATTCTTTCCACTCGCTTTGGCATCTTGTGCAAAGCACCAAGGAGAGCTAATGCTCCTTGAGTCATCCATTCCAAATTTTGGTCAGCCATCTCTTCTTCCTCCTCGTCCTCCTCCTCTTCCTCAGAATCTAACTATTCCGGCTTTGAGTTTGTTGATTCATCTTTGCCTCCACCTCCTCCACTGCCTTCCCCTCCGCCTCCTATACCAGAGTTTGATCTGAAGATCACAAGGGTGTCTCTTTCCCCTTGTCGGAAGACTAGAGGTTCCTCTACATCTTCAATAGCTTCTACTAGACCTTTAAGTGTGGAAAGAATTTCTTCTTCCACTAATGACACAACAACCCCTGTGGGAGTGGCTTTTAGCTTCCTTCATGTGTATGGAAGATGTTGTATGATTGGGATCAGTCTGACTTCTTTTGTGAATTGGCGGATTATGGGACGGACGGAGCGAAGGTGATGATATGGAATTTTGTGTTCAATCTTGAGAGGGGAGAAGTAACCAACTACAAATTCATGCGTAGGTGAGAAGGAGTACGAGTTACTACCTTGACCAGATGGTTGATGAGTGAGTGTGAGAGGACGTTTAGCCACATACAACTGGCGGCCCTCCTTCTAGCGCCAGAAATGTTGAAAGTGCTGGACCCGCCAACATTCAGGGGATCACCCCCATATGAAGTCCCAACTAGACCTCACACCATTTTGTGTGGGAGTCCCATCCAGTACAATGGCCCGGTTTCCATTATCTTAAATATTTGCCTCAGCTCTTGCTTGTCAGCATGAGAAAGTGGCCTGCTTTATCTTCAAGTAGTGAGGTTCGCGTGCCTGGTGATTGCTAGTGTTACTTGTGCCAATGGTTCTTTCACTGTAGAGGGAGAGGGTGGGAGTGAGTCCCAAGTCAGATGGGAGGAAGCCCCAACTTTGTTGGGAACAAACAATGCAATAGGACATGCACAGCTTCCGAAAGATCAGTCCACACAGATGCGGCAATCACAACACACAAGGAAATATAACACATACAACACACAAGGGAGGAGTCTGCACGAGTGCGACGATTGTTATAGAAATTTTACGTGAAATGTTCGTCTGATGTTCGGGGAGGTAACCAACATGAGCAGGACAAAGTTAATAGCTCATACAACATATTCTCATTAATATATTTGTGTTACAAAAATTGAATGAGTTCAAGTGTTAAACATAGGTTAAAGCAACATGTGTTACAAGTGTCCAAGATTAGTCTTACAACAATTACAATACATGTGTGAAAACATGCTGGCTCGTTAGCAGGCTTCTGAAATAAGCGAAGGTTCCAAGACACATCATTACACCATATGTCACTAACCTCGTGGGTGGGACGTTGGAGCCACTACTTACTCCTCAAAGAAAATATTACAGACTCTCAAGGCTATGTGGGAGGAGCTGAGGTGAAAAGTCCTTTGCATGTACAAGTGAGGGGGTATTTATAGCCAAGCGTGAAACTAAACCTTGTGGTTGTTCAACTTCCCTGATGACTATTTGGCTTCCATGACCTTTCGACTTTACATGACTCTCTATATGACAAGTGGGTTTCTTGGACTTCGACGTTACATTACATTGATTGACAGTATGGCCCACAATAGAGAAGTGATTGACATGACTCATGACAAGACTCGACATGATAGTGCTGGTACATTCATGTTGCTGCTAGTGTGTATGTCGAGCTCTAGTGTTGCTGGGTGATGGATGTCCTCATGGTGTGTCACAGCTTCACCTCCATATGGAAAAGTGTGCGGAGTCTTCGATGGTCGTTGGGTTCGCTTGATGTTGCATTTGCATGTTGCTCCTTGCTTGCATGTTGGCATGATTGACAGGTTCGCATGTTCGCGAAATGTGCATGTAAGTCTGTCGTCTGACCATGAACACATCTTACATGTTCACTCATTCGTCCATCCGTGAACACATCTTTTCATGATCATCCGTTCGTGAGTACATCTCTTTGCATGCATCGTTTGTTCATTTGTTGGCGAACATGTTCTTCTCCATGTACTCCCTCTGTTCATTCCATCTGTCGTTGCATCATGTTTGTTTGTGTACCTATATCTGTAATCACTTATGACGAGACGACATCAAATCAATAAAACTCCTAGTCTACCATGATGCATGATCATTTTGGATGCAGGTGATCATTAGAGGAGACAAGGTTGTGAGTTTCGAGTTGGGATGGAGGCTCCGGGCACTGCTAGTGAAAACTGCCCAAAATTCACAGGGTGATGGAGATGGGAAATCTGGATCGACAGTGACTATTTGCAGGGTCTGGCTCAGCTGGAGGACAAAACTACACAATTTTTGAGAGGATCAGTCTGGGCTACGGGAAGGCTGTGCAGACAAAATCTGTGTAATTTTTGGAAGGAATGTGCAACGGGAGCCTGGCAACCAAAATTGTGCAATTCTTGGAGGGAACTAGAAGCTAGCTACTGGGACCTTGGCAGTAAAAACTAAGCAATTCTTGGAGGGAACTGGCAGTTAGCTATTGGGACATTGGCAACAAAACTTCACAATTCTTGGAGGGAATCGACAGTCACCTGCTGGAGCTTGGCAACAAAAACTACTTAATTCTTGGAGGGAACTAGCAGTCAGCTACTGGGAGCTACTAGTGGGGAAATTTTCGTTAATGCTACGAGGTTGGCCTTCTGATCACCTATGCGCAGTTTCTAAGCTAAGTGAATTGTTGGGCAATAGAGGGTTTTCTCCTGAAAACTTCCTAATTTTCCCGGTGACAACCAGTCGACTGGTTGGAGGGTTGGCTGGAAAAACTGCACAATTTTCCGAGAGAGACAAGGAAGGGAACTGGGTGTCTGTCCGGCCTGTCTGCACAATTTTCTCAGTCAGGGAAGTGGGCAAGGTCTGCAACCTCTGCTCAATTTTTCAGGGGAATCAGTCCTGGGGCGACTGCTAGGTCAAATTCTTCGGTTGTCTAGGAGGAAAGTTGATTGATCTATTTGTGGGCAACACAACTTGAAATGGATTTCTTGGTGCTTCTGCGCTGTTCTGGGTGATAGTTGATCGAGTCGATGGAGGTGTGAAGGTCTGGTTGTCTAAGGGGGATCCGGTCGTCAGAACTTCAACAAAATGACTAAGTGTGTGATCGAGTTAAAAGGTGCATAAGTGATCTTGCAAACACATACTTACATGACTTGACGACGAGATGACTCAAACCATCTAGACACATATGCTCAACATGATTGACCGACGGTGTGAGTGACAAGCGCGACGCTTATGATGGATCATTGGATGACCACGATGATGTTTGCGCAGCAATATATATGACTCTGTGTGTGAGTGTGATGGATGTTTACATAGAGAACACAACAAGTACACACAAAGTGAATACCTTGTGTATGACCAGAACATGGTCGCAAGCATGACATTGACATCAACATGCAAAATTTGTCGATGGAAGGATCATGCAAGGTGGGTGCCAAGACTCACACGAGCTCATGGAGTGAACCCGAGTGCGTGCAGTCATTAAGTGAGACTCTCAAAGGAGGCTCTAAAATTGGATGCAGGCTCTGAAAGTGAGTGTGTAGCTAGTTTTGATCATTTGAAACATTTGCTTACCAATGGTCTAGTTTTGAAGATTATAGATCCTGGTAAGGAGTTTGTGGTTTGTACAAATGCATGTAAGAAAGGAATTGGTGAAATCTTGATGTAGGAAGGTCAGGTTGTTTTCCACAAATCAAGAAAGCTGAATGAGCATGAGCATAACTATGTGACTCGTGAAGTTGAGTTGGTAGCTATAAATCATGTGTTGAATATGCGGAGACATTATCTCCTTGGTAGGAAGTCCATCTTAATGAGTGATCACAGTGGACTCAGGTACTTGTTTGACCAACCCAATCTGAATGCAAGGCAAGCTAGATGGTTGTCTACTCTCAATGAGTTTGATTTTGAGATTAGGTACATCAAAGGCAAGGAGAACTCGATTGTGGATGGAACAATAGGAGGTGTCGATGAATCATATTTCATCTATGAGCTCTTATGGGATGGATTTACAAGAGAAGATCTTACATTCAGGGCATCATGACGAGAAGTATTAGCATTTGAAGCAAAGATTGTAGCAGCAGGTTGAGGGTGATCAATATGAGGATTATCACCTCACAATAGATGGCTTGGTCAGATTCAGGAGCAGGATCTATGTGCCTAATAACAATTAGTTGAAGAAGCTTATCTTGAGAGAGTTTCATGTCAAGCCATATTCAGGACACCCAGGGTATAAAAAGATTGAAATTTGTTAAGAAGTTTTATTATTGTCCAAATTTGAAGAAAGAGGTGGTTGAGTTTGTTGCAAGGTGCTTGGACTATCAGCAGGTTAAAGCTGAACACAAGCATCCAACTAGTTTGTTGCAACCTATTTTGATTCTAGAATGGAAATGAAAAGTCATTTCCATGGACTTCATTACAGAATTTCCCGAGACATCGAGGCATCATGACCCCCTCATGGTTATGGTTGAGAGGTTGAGCATGGTAGCTCACTTCATTAGGGTGAAGTCTACTAATTCAGCTAATGGAGTGGCTCAAGTATTCATCAAGGAGATAGTAAGGTTGCATGGAGTCCCGAAGAAGATTATATTATGTATATATGCCAAATTTAGTAGGCTCGGGAACAAATTTAGCATTCAATACAACTTATCATCTGTAGACAGATGGACAAATAGAGAGGGTTAACAGGACCCTTGAGGACATGTAGAGGATGTATGTCATGCATCAGTAGAGGAAGTGGGAGGAGTATCTTCCACTGGTGAAGTTTGCTTATAATGATGGATATCAGGAATCCTTGAGGATGAGTTCATTTAAGGATCTCTATGAGCAGAGTTTTAATACTCCTATCAATTGGAGTGATCTAGTAAACAAGGTGTTGATTGGACCAGATATGTTGACAGAGATGGAGTAAGAGGTGCATGTTAATAAATGAATTTAAAGGTGTCACGGGACAAATAAGAGAGTTATGTGGATCAACATAGAGAACTCAAGGAGTTTTAGGTTGGGGAACATGTGAACTTGCACATCAAGCCCAAGAGAAGCTCCTTAAGGATTGAGTCATGTGCCAAGTTGGCACCTCGGTATTATAGGACTTTTGAGATCCTTGAGAGGATTGTACCAGTGGCCTGCAAAATTTCTTTTCCACCATCGGTCAAAATCCATGATGTTTTCCATGTTTCATTCCTTAGATATGTACAAGAAGTTGATCATGTGATTGATTGGTTTGTATCACAGGTGGAACCAGAGGGATAGTTCTAGCTGGAGCCACAATGCATATTGCAGCAGAAACAACTCATGCTTTGGAACCAAGCAATAGATAAATTTAAATTGTAGTTGAAGCACTTTGGGCTCAATGAAGCCACACAGGAGATGGTTAATCAGATGCAGACATTATATAGTTATTTATTTTCTAGTTGAAGCAAATGAGTTTTTGGAATATGTGTGTGTGTGTGTGTGAGTGTTTCATTGTAAATACTGCAACAAGTTGTGTTACAAAGCTCCAATAAGCAGTATGTTTGTCATGTTTTCAGTAGTTTTCATAGTAAATACTGCAACAAGATGTGTTATAAAGCTCCAATAAGCAATATGTTTTGTTTTTAGCGGTTTATTGGTGATAAGTGTCATAGAACACTCAGGATGGTGTTCCCCCAAGGGGGGGGGGGGGGGGGGGGGGCGGGGGGGATTTTGTAATATCCTAGGTTGATTTTTCCTGTAAATGGAAAGGACATTATAAAGGAAAAAATAAGACCAAGTCATGGGACATGTATTCTAAGCTGAACAGAGGAAAAACATTAAAGTGGATATCACTTGTGTTTAATTAATGACTATGGAAATTGGCATTGGAAAGAGGAAAAGGGTAATAAATGACAATTTAATAAAAGAAGTAAAGGAAATTAGGAGAAAAGGAATATGAAGAGACACGAATATGAATGCAAGGAAAATTACAGAGAGAATAAAGAAAAATGAAGGAAAAGAGGGAAAGGTAAAGGAAGAGACACTAGACATCAATGATAAAAAGGCATCTAAGAAATAATTGACAACTTTTGATCATTTTTTAGCTTTGGGCGACTTTAGAGAGAGGAAGAACACTTGGACACAAGCAAGCAAGCAAAGGACAAGCAAACGAAAGAAAAGGAGCACAAGGAGAAGGTTGGAAGAGCAGCTACAACAAGAATATTTTGTAGGTAACATGTTGCATGTGTGATTTCCTTGATGGGATTTGAATGCATGGTGCATCCATTTGGTTTACATGATTATATTTTTGCCATTAACATGGGATTTTCTTGGATTAACTATGGTTATAACCCTCCCTTACCATTTGTTGGATATCCAAGGTGTGATGGGATTCCTTCTTGGTTGAAATTTGGATTATTGGAAGATTTTGGATCTGGGTGAGGTGGTCTTATGGAAATCCTAAGGGTTGGGGGCAAAGATGGTTTTCTCTAGGAATCCCATGATAGGTGGGTGGAGACAAGAAAATTCCTCTAGTTATGGTGAAGAAATTTTGAGACATCCAAGCTTGCGTTGGTTTGGTGATTTCTGGACCAGTTTACGTGAAATCACTATAGTTGATGGTTGACGTGGTTTAACCTCTGGATACCCTAGTTAGTTTTGTTTTGGTTTATCCCATGAGATCCCACATTCATGCTTCGAATATGACATAGGGGTGATTGGCTAAAAGAGAGATTTGGTTTAGCCCAATCTATGGTCCAGTGGTACGTGCAAGTCCTTGACTTGGTTAGAATTTTCATATGTTATTATGTGTTGATTCTTATTGAGATTAATGAGCACAAGTTATGATTTTATGACTAGTTTTTCATGGTTCTATTATGGTTAAATGTTTTTTACATGCATGATATATTTCTCATAATAAGATGTTCTCTATTTATGGATCCATTCCATGGTTTGATGGCCTCTTCATTATCTTGTATGAATACATGAGCTAATGTGTGTTATTGCGTCTAATAATATAGAGCCTTAAGCCTCTTGATGATTCTCTGATGAACATAATGAATTTATGTAGTCATGATCTACAGGTACCTTGTCTACCAAGTGTTTGTCTAAATGCTTTTCATGTATTTATAAGTCTAAGTAGGAATAAAGCCAAGAATAGCAAATGAAGACTCCTGCAGGTTAATGACAGAGTTCTTGAAGATTTTGGGTAGTTCTAGGCAGTTAGCCTGGAGCTAGCCCTAAAAATCTAGAACATGGATTTTGGCTATAGTCTCTTAACTAAGAAATTTTGGTTGTAGCCACATGAAGGACGACATGTGCATGTGGATGGAGCCTTTTGGCTGCAGGGAAGGCTTGGCATGCATGCGGTTGGGTTGTGAAGTGAGTAAAAAAGGTAGTTCGAGTCCAGGAAAATTTGATCAATTGATGTTGCTTGACATATGGGTGATTTGGTGTTCCTTTAGCTTGCAACAAAGATTAAAAGTAGTAGGCCCCACTTCCATAACTAGAACTTGGATGTCGAGTCATGCATAGTAACTCTCGACTCATGTTACCCTGGAGAGCTTGTAAAAGTAGGTAAATGTGGGGTGGGGTGTTACAAGACATCTTTGATTGGTGACATAGAGGATGGGTTTTTGATTTGTGAATTACTAAGGAAGACAATGATTTTGAGTGGGGGAGGATGTAAGACCTTTAGACTTGGTGATGAACTAGGTGCATGAGCATGCTTGAGCATGTCAACAATGGGTGTCATGGTTTGGTTACCCATACATGATTTGAATTTTCCTTACCTTAATGACACCTTCATAACATCTTAACAAGATGAGATGGCAAGGTGAGTTGGGTGCCATGACCATCTTTCAATATGATATCACATGACATGGGTGGACATAGATAAGTGGTTGGGTCCTTGCATGAGACGATGTGGAGTGGAATGCCAAACTTAGGGTTTCACCATTAGGAAACAAGATGGCTTGTGCGAGAGTATAGACCAACTAGTGAGACAACACGGGTTAGCCAACATAGATGAGTTGGAATGTTTTGGCATATATAGTATGGGAGTGACGTGGGATGCATTGACCCAAATACTTTACACAATCATGGGACGTGTTGCAAAGACAAATCAATAAGTATGAGCATGGGCATTAACTAGGAGAGATGGGTTAGTTGACAGGTATGCATGCGCATGAGTTGGTATAATTTGAGATAGAGTGATTCAATAGGGTATGCCATGGGTGCATCGTGACTGGAAGAGATGAGCCCACATGGAATGAAGCTGAAGGGTTGGATTGGATCATGAATTATCAGCTAGTGAAGAGATGTGCCCTGACCAAACTGTTGAATTAGTTGGGCGAGATGCATCCACCTTGTATATATAGAGTTATAGACATGAGAAGCTTGAGGAACCATGTTTGGCATGGAGATAAGACAAGACATAGAGCAGATATAACTGAGCTTCAATTCGAGTGAATTTATGATGATTGGGACAATCATGAGTGTGGGCATGTCCTGCTAGACAGGTAGACTTGTGGGCCTCAATTTCACATGATAGGATGTGCAACATGTCTCCTCCAAGCAAAGTGCGGGTCAATTGAGTGCAGAATGAATGAAATCTAGAGTTAGACAACTAAAATTTAGAGTTTGCTAAAGTAATACGATGTGACCAACCAAAATTTAGAATTTTGTTGGAACAAAATTTGAGTTTCAGTTGATTGGGCCGAATTTTGGTGCTTGACTAGGAAGTCCAAATTTGGTGTTTGGCTTGGAATTTTTTTGGAGTTCAGTGAGGGCTAAAAATTAGAGTTGGTAGGGCCAAATTTTGAAGTTTAGGGTCGGATGAAATTTGGAGTTCGAGAGTGGACTAAATTTTGAGGTTCAATTGTGGAATTAGCCAAGAAAGGCCTTGTATATCTTGGCATGAATTGTTATTAATGTAAGTTCGAGGGATGATTGTAATTATTGTCATTATTATACATCATTGTATTAGGCTAGTGAGTCAACCACATCATACTATATTGTGTATATATATCTTGTATTGCATGATTTGAGATGATTACAATTTGTAAATGTGAAATTTTGGTTAACATATATATTCTACACTCACTTAACTAAAATAAGAAAATGAATAGTTCCAATTTTGAGTAAGTTCCTTTTGGGAAAACCTATGAAATGGAAAAACATTGGTGCAAGATGATTTGGGAGTTCATGGTGTCTCTTGAACCTTGGAAGACTCCTTGGGGTCATGACACCCATGCTCTAGTTGTTAAGACGAATGATAAAAATATTGAGTTATTATGTTTTTCAATAAACATAGAACAAATATTGTCATAATTTGTCATTTTTTATGGTATTATGAATAACTAATATATTAACTTTAAATAATTTCATTTTTGTAATAAATTAAGATATTCTTTAAATTTGTCGATTTTGCATTCAAATAATTCGTCGTCATATTAAATAATAAATTGCTTTAATAATTATATTAAAGCTAATAAATAAATCAATATTTGTAAACCAATTTATTAATTAATAATTTAATCTATACCACTCATATTTTTCCCATTAAGGAAATTTGAAAATAAAATGGAACTAAATCCATGTTATGTGGTGCAAGTATATACCTAGGAATGAAATATTCCCTGTAGAATATCATTCATAAGAACTAAAGTAAAATAACATTTAATAGTCTAAAAAATCAAATATAAAATTAATCGATATGACTGTAATGGTTGAAGCGTGGGGAGTCTTTATTCTTTGGTCATTCAAGGCATTGTATTAAGAGTTGTTGAGAAAATAATTATTGTTTTTGAAACCATGAGGTGTACTTCAGTAGCTTTAATTAATTAGCTTTTGTGGTTTCCAGGTGTACCATAGAAAAACTGAAAAGAAAAGAAAACACTGCCATTGAAAAGACCAGACCAATTTGAAAAAACTCACTTAATAGTACACCTATCATCCTCTATTATATGCTGCTTGAAAAAATAAATAAACAATTTAAATATAAAAAAACTACAAAATAAAAACAATTTAAAAGTATATAATAATAAATATATACTAATATTGGATGACATATATTTATTTTTCAAGTCCTAATTTAATAAACATTTAAAAAATTAAAAAATATTTATAAATTTTAAATTTAAAAAAATAAATAGATTCAATATATTTTAAAAATATTTTGTTTACCTGTCATAAAATAGTTGATAAATATATATATATTGTTATAACATTCATTGTTATAATGTTTATTAATTCAAAACTCTCCTAAAGTCTTATTTAATAAACATTAATTCAAAACTCTTTTAAACTCTTATTTAATTCTCAATTAAAGATTATAACAGTGATGGTGGGAATCAACCTCATTCTCAATTAAAAATTATAACAGTGATGGTGGGAATCAACCTAACCTCATTCTCAATTAAAAATTATAACAGTGATAATGGAAATCAACCTAACCTCATTCTCAATTAAAAATTATAATAGTGATGGTGGGAATCAACCTAACCTCATTCTCAATTAAAAATTATAACAGCGATGGTGGGAATCAACCTCTTATCACGCAAATGCAAAAGCTTCCTCATTATCAATTTCCGTGATAACAAAGAAAATGTTTCTCAATAAATTTTTTTGGGTCATTTATTTTATTAAAACGTATAAGTTGGTATTTTTACAAAACTTCCCACCAAAATTTTACACTGTTTTCTTTTAGAATTTTTATATACGACAATTTAAAATAATAAAAATACATCCTTAATATTTGAGCAATCCGAATCACTTTTATTATATATATATAAAGGGAATCTTTGTTAATTTGCCATAATTTTTATATAAAAATATTTAAAATAATAAAAATACATTTTTAAAATTTGAGTAATTGTAATCATTTGTTTTAGAAGTATCTATTTTTCTTTTGAGTATGGGTGGTATAAGGATGTCCAGTGTTGACTCAATAATTGGAGGATAAAGCAAGAGATCATCATGGGAAACAAGGATATTGTCAAAGATACTATTACTTTTAATTTTAAGGATAAGTTGTGGGATGATAAGGAGCTCGAGGGTAAGAGGAAGCTAAGTTATTATAAAGAAGTGATCAACCCCACCCTTGATAACCATACTCATATCTCTGTGTCGACTAGCACTAAGAAAAAATTATCATCGCTAGGATAAGAACTAATTCTCATGGGTTTTGAATTGAAACTGGGTGGTGGTTTGCTCCCAAGACTCCTTGGGACGATAGAATCTATCATATTTGCGACACTAAGAGGGTGGAAGATGAAAAACACTTCCTTGTAGATTGTCTATCTCTTACTCACATCCACTCTCAATTCCTTAACATCTGCCACACTTCCAATTTTCTTGACTTGTTAAGTCATCCCAACTATAGAAATTTTGGAGTGTTTCTTTCCCTTCTTTTTGATCATAATAACAAGCTTTTGAAGAATCACAATTAGATTCTTTATTTTCTTGAGGTTCGATAGACCACGTTGGTCTTAGTGGATGTTAATAATCATCATCATCATAAAGGGTGAAGTGTGCAGAATCTTTGTTAATTTCCCATTGAAAACATTGCATTAAAAAGATGTTTGACAAAATCATTACTATTTTAGCAACTTGTAAGGTGGAGCATAAAATATATTACTCTCTTTGTGTCTTGAATGCTTCCATCAAATGCATTTAATAATGTTTTCATGCACTGAAACATGTAATAAAAGTTCATGAGCATCTTTTTGAAAGGGAAGATATCAATTGAAAGAAGATAAACAAGATTAATAATTGCACTGCAACATATTCCTTATTTCTATCACTAATTAATTGATTAAAGTTACGTCTCTTTGTGTGGGGAATTTTCGCTATGTGAGAATGTCCACATTTCCACAATTTGTCGTTATTTTTGCCTCTGCACGTCCACCATATCTTGCACAATGAAAACCACCATGTTTCCAGGTGATTTAAAGTTGCATAGTCCCTTCTTCTTTATGCAAGATCCACGTTTTTTCATTATTTGAGAATGCTCTATTTCTGTAATTGTTTCCACAATCGATCACCTCTTTTGGTAGCTATCGATATATTGATGCAATTAAGGAAGGCAAGACGCTCTATTTCCACAATGGGTGATGTGATTAATTACAGTTTTTAAATGCACTAGGTTAGATTTAAATAATTCACCATGTATACATTTTCTGGTATGTTGTTGTAACCTCCATAATGTTGATACATTGTGTAGAGAATGGAGGTGTGGAGGAAGAAAGCTTCCTCCACACCTCCACACTCCACATAATGTGATTTTCACTACCAGCATCAACTCACACCACCAACGTTCGATGTCTAGTTTCAATTCACAGTTTAACATCAACATTAGGCTTCATACAAAAGCTCAAAGCCTTCTTAGATTGCAACTAACCAGTAAGGCTAAGACCATTAAGCATTGTATATACTTGATGACAATGTATTGGTTAATCTCCATGCCTACATTTGACTATCACTACCAACATCTATCTTACACCACCAACATTCGATGTTTGGTTTCGATTCATAGTTTAACATCAATGCTTAGGCCTCATATAAAATCTCAAAGCCTTCTCAGATGAAAAACCTTATCTCTACGCATTTTGTTTACACAATGAGGAATGCAGAGGCGCATTTGTATTGCTAATCACACCCTAAGTTTGACTCATAATGTAATCACATGATTGTGCTTGTAAGAATATTCTATTACTCACAATGTTATGTAAAAGTACATAGAAGACCTCCATTATATAGAAATGGAGGAGACCCAGTGTTAATTAAGGATAATTACGACAACTAGACAAATGCAAGTCCCTATGTGAGCTTACAACTCACCATAATTAGCTCATAGGGAAATGAGTTGGAAAAGCCAACTCTAACACCCCCGCTTAAGCAAAACATAGGGAGTAACTAAAGAAAAAAGAAAGCAAAGAATGGGTCCCAGAAGCAAGGCTTGATTAGGTACCCATGTAAAAACTCTCATAAGCAGAGAAAGAGAGAAGAACCTGTAGGAAAAAAATCCCCCCCCCCTGCAAAAGAGAGAAAGATGCAAGTGCTTAAATTATCATGTAGATGCAATTGTAGATCTCATAATGATCCACTAAATGGCAAGAACATAGGCTTGCTCTAATCAAGAAGTATGAAATGATGAAGTACCAAGATTCAGAAGTTGAGGGTTGTGAAAAATCAATGAGGTTGGTTTAGCTCTAAAGTAGGATTGTTGCAGAGACACACAGGTGGCAAACACTGTCAACTTATCCCAAACAAAAATTCAAAGAAATTAGGTGTTTGTAAAAAACCAGGATAAGGCTTCAAACAGAAGCAACACCATCAACCAACAAACAAACAATGAGGCCTATAAGTATGGAAATCTCAACTCAAACTTTGTACAACAACACTTTTAAAATTGATTGAACATTGCCACCACCATAATGATCAAAGCAACAATATTTGTCGCAATCTAACTACACCCCCAAAACACAACAGTGGAAGGATCAATAATCAATAGTCTCCATTGTCAACAAATTCCCCCCCTGAAACAAATCTAAGGGAAAAATGAGAATGAACAACGAAAAACTGATGCAACATGATGATATGAATTATGCAATCATTGGTTCAAATGATGCCATGATCATCCATCGATCCATCCACAAACGATCTTGATGGTCGACACTAGTCCATAATTCATTCTCGCATGTCCCTTTTGTAACGATTTGAATACAGACTAGTAATTGACCAAGAATAGTGATGCTTGGGCAATTTCTTCTGATGAGGATGTGCAAATAGCTCATTTTTGGTTTTTACAAACTCAAAGTTGGGTGCCACAACATTTTCATCTGGAATGACATTAGCATTCATGTCATCAATATGTTTATCATAATTAACAAGAGAATTTTCTTCAAGCACCTCACAAATGGATGTAGGTGATGAGGCAACAACAAGATCATATCCAAGACCTGCTCTTGATGTCTGCACTACAGGGTTATTAGGAGAAACAATTCCATCTCCATTCTTCCCATGCCCTCCTCTAGTGTATCCTATTTTTTCAGCAATTGAGACCTAATCCCAATAGTATGGTTTTCAAAACTGAGTGTGACAAAGGCTTATGACACATCATGATCATTAGCTTCAGTCTTCTAATAAGAAACATCATGAAGTGTTGAATAAGGAGAGTTTGGCACCTTAACGTTAACTGTCTCCATCTCAAATTTTTAAGACGACTAACTTCCAATTCAAGTTCATGCTTAGACTCTTGCAACTTTTGACTGATGTAATCCTTTTCAATCATTTGTTGTGAAAATGCATCATATTTTTGTTTCAAAAGATGATATTGTTCGAACATTATTTCTCTTAAACAATTAATTTCCATAACACGCCGATTACTTTGCTTCTCCAGTTGCTTCTTTAAATTTTCTGTTCCGGAGTCAAAAAAAGACTCAACTTCCTCCTGCAAGTCATCAAAGAGGTCAATATTCTCTTGAAATTCATATGCAAGAATTTGGAAATATTTTCCCATGGTTGAATCAAAATGGTCAACCTTGTGGATTTTCTCAGTGATCGAAGTTTGCAACCTATTTTTAAGAGTTGCATTCTCTTCTTGCAATAGTGCTACAAATGACTGCAACTAAAGAACCTCTTTACGAAGTTCATATGCTACCATATTTTCATGAAGCTCCTACAACCTTTTACCCATCTTAGAAATATTGTTTCTGCTAGAAAAATGCCAACAATATTTGTCCAAATTCTCTTTTTTTAACCTAAAAGAAAAAAAAATTGCCCAATTCTCCCAATAATAACTTTCCAAAAATTTTTAGCAAATTTTTGTTTCTTCCCTTTTAAAAGTAATCTTAATTAGCACAAAATAGTCTTCCCTTTTTATTTTAACACACACTTTTCTCCTAAAAATAATTTAATGGGAAAATTAAAAGAATGGGCAAAATAGAAAGAAGGGCAAATTAAAATCTTGAAACCTTCTTAAATTTTTTGGAGCCTTTGAACTTATGACTGACTGTTGAATGAATTTGCATGCATTGTGTTAACCAGGTGCAATGACCCTGATCAGGCTTGCTCTGCGCGACCTTGCCACGATAAATGTGTAAGTCTGAGCTGAGCAACCAACTCAACAATTACTATAGATAAGAAAGAACCCTTTAAAGCTTCCTCTGCGCTGCAAATACGCTGCTCCAATCTCCAATATGACTCTGTTGTTTCAGCTATAGACAATTACAACACTTCCACCACCCACTCGAAACACCAAGATTACGGACAACTGAAAAAATCTCGAATTTCAATGTAACCGAATGGCTGAGCACATAGCCATGACAATTATTCTGCCCGCTTAGAAATTCTACAAATTTAATGACGCATTTGCATAATACTTATCCACGTCCCAAATTTGCAAGTCTTTTTTCCAGAGAGAAAAAGCACGATAGTATTATAAATCCTTGCGCACAGCCACCGCTTTTTTCTTTTGATTATCATGTCAAAGCATATGTATCCATGTATCCATGAGTACTGTCTCTCAACATTTTGTTCTATCTGCTCTTTTTTCTCTACAGTATCCATATTATGCAATGCTATATGTCACTCTTTCTATATGCTTCCTCTCAATGATGCCTTGATATGGAGCTGCACAAGTCATCCATTTGTACCCAATCATGGTTTTTTATATTGACTTAATATAATCTATGATGCTTTTTCTTCTGAAAAAAAAAGATATCAGATAAAATTTGCAAGTCTTTGAAGTATTATTTGTTGAATAATAATAGAATCATTGTATGTCCAAATGAGTTATTATTGGATTACGACAACAAGGTAGCCCATTGACCTATAATTTAGTTTACTGTAGAAATTAGAGCTTTATGTATGTGTAGATTGATAATTTTACAGATAGATATTGGAAATTTCTATAGTTATTCATATTATTAGATTTTTTTGGATTTTAATTGTGTAGAAAAATTCTTTTGTCTGAAGTTTAGGCTGGACACTCCACCCATCAGAAAAGACTCAAAAACAAATATATGGTAAATGTGAGAGCTCATCAAACCTGTAAGTAATGAAAGGCTGAAAATTAGGATAACTATCACAAAGATAAAAAAAATTAAATTAAGAGCATCAATAGTCAAGAGGTCAAGGAAAATTATAAAGAAAAGAAACTGAGTTAAAAGAGAGGTAAAAATGTGATAAAGAAAGAAATCAATATAATAGAAATAAGAATTAGTAGAAATAAAATATTTGTTAATAATTTTTTTATTTTTATTTTTATTTTCGTTCAAAACCTTAAGATTAATATATATTTTTATTGTTAATATATAATGTTATTTTTAATCAGTTAGAATTAACATGGAATTAATATTAAATAATATAAATAATGAAAATGTTAGTGTAAATGGGTTATATTTTATATAGAAATAATACTAACATTATTAAATGGTTAAAAGTTTGAGATTTTATTATTTATTTATTTTTATATTATTAATATTTTTTAATAAACTTAAGAATAATATATGTAATTGGAAATTATATTTATTATTTGATTAAAAATCTAGGGTTTATGTATGAATATATACATATTAATAGTATTATTATTAAATTATTTAAAGGGTTAGAAGATAGGGAAGAGGATTTATAGTAAAGTCTCACTTATGGTGGTATTTTGTAAATACTTTGGTTTTTCTGTTATTCTATATAGCTAGGATCAAAGACTTCGAAACATATAAGAATATCTATAATTTTATTTCGAACATTAAGTGATATGATTTTAGGCTTCTCTGCATGAGAGGCATGGAGAGTTTTAGAGAGAACTTCATGCAATTGGAAAATTTAACAAATTTAATACACGATTTTCACACATTGTGAAGAAATGTTAAAAAAAATAGTTAATCAGGTTGACTTCAACTATAGCTATGGGTTATATATGTTTCATGTTGGCCTCTAAAAGAAACATACCTCTAAAAGAAACATAATTGACCACCTGAGCTTTGATTTACCCTCGTTACTCGACGGAAGATAGAGGTTCTACCTAATACTTGGAAATTATGTATTTTAACGGTTACATATTGAGTAACAATATGAAATATGAACAAGTACCAGTGTTCATAAAGTAATAATCAGACATAGATAATACCATGATAAGTAAAAGATGTTAGCTTAAAATTCATAATTCACACCTCCACTGCTAATTGTTTATTTTCGTCAATGTCTACTCATTTAATTGTTTCTTTAAATGTTTACTCATTTGACAAAGAAACTATATTGATATGTTTTTCATTTTTATTTTTACATCGAAGGTGCTTTCATTGCGAGGTTGTATTGGGAAAGCACTGTTCATCCTAGCCAATCCCCATCTCCCATTTTCGTTGTCGCCTATCGAGTTAAAATCTAACACGTGGAAAACTCCACCAGTTTCACATGTTGTTTGAGGTTTTTTCCCAACTAGTATTGTATGAGTGTAGACCATTGCTTACCTTCACGCCTCTATGCACAAAATGTTATGCAACCAACTCACAAAATAGAAGAAAAGATAGATCAGTGACTTCAAAATCAGCCTCTTTGAGGGGGCAACCTCCTTTACATTACACAAATGAACAATTATTGGATGATACAAATGACAAAACCTCCTCTATATATATAGAAGTCTAAGGGGTCACAATATTATCAAAGCCAACGTAACAATAATAATATAAGGGCACAAAAATAACAATAGTGGGCTTCTATGAGGCACAATAATAAAAATATGTGGACAATAAGGGCACAAAAATAACAATAAGAGCTACAATGATAATAGTAATGGGGGAATCACTAGTATTATAGGGACCTAATATGCCCCTCTCCTTCAAAAAAGTGTTGTCCTCAACACTTGAGTAGTTATGGATGCTTCTGTATAAAATTCTCACCCTCCCATGTGGAATCTTCAGTGGGTAAGTTCTTCCACTTGATGAGATACTCCAAAATTGATCGATTTCGTAGCTCTCGAATTCTTGTTTCTATGACTTCTTCAGGTTCCAATATGATATTTCCTTCCTCTTCAAGTTCTGGCAGTATTGTTTGAATTGGGAATTTGTCACCTATAACCTTCTTTAAGCATGAAACATGGAAAACTGGGTGCACTTAGGAAGCTGCAGGAAGCTCCAATTTGTATGCCATATTACCAATCTTTTGCAACGACTTGTAC
Source organism: Pinus taeda (assembly GCA_000404065.3). NCBI lineage: Eukaryota > Viridiplantae > Streptophyta > Pinopsida > Pinales > Pinaceae > Pinus > Pinus taeda. Next base: position 29,711 of record APFE030866363.1, read on the forward strand.
GGACCATAATACTTTGGTGATAATTTATTATCCTTCTTAGATTGTTTGAGGTACATTTGCTTATATGATTGTAGTCGTAGGAATACCCAGTCACCTACATAAAAAATTCTTTCATTTTGATGTTGATATGCTTGTTGTTTCATTCTATTCTATGCCAACGTGAGGTTATCCTTTAAGAGTTTGAGAGCTTGTTGTTGATGCTTGATGTGATATTCCACAGCTTGAACCTTAGAATTTTCTCTTAAATATGATGTGATGGACGGTGGATGGTATCCATAAAGTGCCATAAATGGGGTCCTGCAATATGGAAGGAAGTGTTATACCACCATTCAGCAAGAGACGACCATTTGACCCATTGTGTATGTTTATCAGATACAAAGCAATGAAGGTATCCTTCCAAATATTTGTTTACTATCTCAATTTGTTGATCATATTGAGGATGATAAGATGAGCTATGAGCTAACTGAGTACCAAGACAAGAAAATAATTATGTCCAAAAATTTCCTGTGAAAGTGGGATCTCTGTCGCTTACAATAATCCTTGGGTTTCCATACATAGCTTTTGAATTGTTTCCATAAATGCAGTAGAAACTGTATTGGCTTTAAATGGATGCGATACTACAGAAAAGTGTTTATACTTGGTAAGTCTGTCAACTACCACCATGATGACAC
>APFE030866363.1:30804-81066 GCA_000404065.3 Pinus taeda
TGAGTACCAAGACAAGAAAATAATTATGTCCAAAAATTTCCTGTGAAAGTGGGATCTCTGTCGCTTACAATAATCCTTAGGTTTCCATACATAGCTTTTGAATTGTTTCCATAAATGCAGTAGAAACTGTATTGGCTTTAAATGGATACGATACTATAGAAAAGTGTGCATACTTGGTAAGTTTGTCAACTACCACCATGATGACACTCTTTCCTTAATACTTGGGTAAGCATGTGATACAATCCATTGAAACGTCCTCCCAACGTTGGCTTGGAATGGATAAAGGTTGTAATAGACCCTAGGTCTTAATTGTTTCAGCTTTATTTTGTTGGAAAACCAAACATTCCACCACAAACTTTTGAATATCTGATTTAAGGCCATCCCAAAAAAAGTCCTTATTAACCTTGTAGTAAGTTTTTAACAATCTTGAGTTCCCTCCAAAGGAAGAGGTGTGTAATTCCATATGAATATTTTGTTTGAGTTGGGAATTATTACATAGGTATAAGTGATCTTTGTACCATAACGAATCATTTTTCCATCTATATGTATCAAATGTACTCGGATCTTATTGTAACTTTTGAATGAGTGCCCACACTTCTTTGTCATTCTTCCATTCATCCCTTGCTTCATTTATCCAATCTGGTTGGATAATAGAAATGGCAAAAAAAAATGTTTCCACATCCTCATCCTTTCTTGAGAGTGCATTTGTCGCAACATTTTGCTTCCCTTTTTCGTAGATGATTTCAAATTCATAACCCAAAATATTTGTGACCCATTTTTGTTGCTCTTCTGAAGATAATATTTGTTCTAAAAGGTATTTAATACTATCATGATCAGTTTTTACCTTGAAGTGTCTTCCCATTAGGTAGGGTCGCCATTTATTAAGTGCATTTAGTATTGCCAACATTTCCTTCTCATAAATAGCTTTGTGTAAATACTTTCCTTTGATTGGACGACTTTCAAAAGAAATGGGTCTTTCTTCTTGCATTAAAACAACACCAATTCCATTTCTCGAGGCATCACATTCCACAATAAAGGTTTTTGTGAAGTTCAGCGTAGCTAAGACTAGTTCTTGGCACATTGCCTCTTTAAGATGTTCAAAGGCCTTGTTGCTTCTGGAGTCCATGAAAATGCATCTTTCTTCAATAATGTTGTTAGAGGTGCTACTATTCACCCATAATTCTTAACAAACTTGCAATAATACCTTGTCAACCTGAGAAATCCTCGCATATGCTTTATGGATGTGGGGATTTTCCATTCGTTAATGGTTTTAATTTTTCTAGGGTCTACCTTCACTCCTTCATGAGATACAATATGACCCAGATATTCCACCTCTTGTACTCCAAAGAAACATTTGGAGCTCTTTGCATATAATTGTTTCTCCTCCAATAGTTTGAGCACCTTGTCAACATGTTGAACATGATCCTTCCAAGACTTGCTATAGATTAGTATATCATCAAAAAATACTAAAACAAATTTCTAAGGAAGGTTTTGAAAATGGAATTCATCAAACCTTGAAATGTAGAAGGTGCATTGGTAAGGCCAAAAGGCATGACCAAAAATTCATAATGACCCTCATGAGTTATAATGTTGTTTTTGGAATGTCTTCGGTCTTCATTTTGAATTGGTGATATCCTAAACGAATATCCGATTTGGTGAAGTAAATTGATCCATGCAATTCGTCAATGATAGCAATGGGAAATTTATCTTTAATAATGAGCTTGTTGAGCTCCCTATAATCTGGACACATGTGCCATGACCCATCCTTCTTGTGCACCAATACTACTAGAGCATAGAAAGAACTTTGACTAGGTTGAATTATACCAGCCTCTAACATTTCTACAACCATACATTCAATTTCACTCTTTTGGGCATAGGGATATCTTTTAGGCTTGATGTTTGAAGGAACACTTCCTGGAATCAAATGAATAGCATGATCACAATCACGAATAGGTGGGAAGCCTTTGGGAGTCTCAAATACCTTGGAATGATTGTCCAAGACTTTTTGGAGATCTGGAGAAATAGATTATTTCGATGTGGGAAACTCTAGTGAACATAATTGTGCAATTACGCCTCGTTTTTCTTTCTTTAGAAGATTTGTAATTCAGTTAGAGTTGATTATCTTTCCTAGTTTCCCTGTGATACCCCTTAATTCAACTTCCTTTCCTTCCGAAGAAAATTTCATGAAAGGTTCTTGAAAATTAAAATCTATTGTACCCAAGGATTGTAGCCATTAGACTCCTGATACAACATCAGCACCACCCATTGGAATGGAAATCATTGGGCTATTCAATACATATTATCCCATGGATAACTTGATATTATGGCACTTTCCAAAGCAATTTATGGTTCCTCCACTTGCAACCATCACTTGACACTCTGGTACTAGATATAGGAAGTAATTCAATTCCTTGGCTATCTTACAATGAACAAAATTATGGGTGCTTCCCGAATCAATCAACACTATTACCTTTTTCTTCTTCATATGTCTTTCTATCTAGATAGTTTGAGTAGTGGTAATTTCAACCAATTCATTACAAGATATGGTCATATTCATTTATTCTTTCTCTAAGGTTTGTTCCTAGTGTATATCCTATTCTTTTGATGTTTCTTGTTCCTTTTCTTCCTCCTCTTCACAACCTATGTAAAATAATTTCCTCTCAGCACACTTATGACCTTTAGTGTATTTATTATCACAATTGTAACAAAGCCCTCTTGCTCTTTTTTCTTCCAATTGTTGTGGTGTGAACAACACTTACATCTTTATAACTGTGAGTGGTAGGCTTCCTCATGGCCATAATTTTGCTTTCCATTTTTCTTGCCAACTTGAATGCCTTCTCCAATGAATCAGGTTCCCAAAGGCAAACCTCATGTTGGATGTTATCCTTTAAAGTCCCAATGAACACATCAATCCTATGCTCCTCTGGAATATATTTTACCCTTATATTCAATTTTTGGAATTCCTCAATGTGCTCCATCATTGAACCCTTTTGTTTGAGATTTATCAATTGGCTATAAAAAGTGTTGCTTTTTGTATCCTCATAATGTGTTATCATATCTTCCGTAAAAATTACCCAAGTGACAATTTTTTTACGAGAGCAAAGCCATCGATACCATACAAATTGATTTTGTTCCAAATATAAAGTTGCAATGCGTACCTTTTGTGTGTTTTTCACATTATGGAGATTGAAATATTGCCCCATCTGTAGTATCCATGTTATGAGATCCTTGCCGTCAAACTTTATCATATCAATCTTTGGAACATGGTGGGTCTTCAATCCACGGTTAGAGTCTATGAAATAATGATTAACATTTCTTTTGTTCTCCTCATGAGTTTACTTTCCTACCCTTTCACCATTAGTAAGCATTTCTTGTACCAAATTTGTCAAATATGTCTTCAAATCTTCCATGTTGCCTTCAATTTTTTCTTCTATTCCATCCATCTAGCTTCCATGCCTGACTTCAAATATTCCATGTTGCCTTTAATTTTTTCTTCTATACCATCCATCTTAACTTCCATGCATTTCTTTAAACCATCCATCTTAGCTTCCATGCCTTTCTTTAAACTATCCATCTTAACTTCTGTTACTTTTTGTGAGAGTGAATTTTGTTGCACTTGGTCTTGTAATTTTGATATATCATGTTGCATTTCTTCCTCTTCTTCATGATTCATGCTAGAGAGTTTCAGATTGCTTACTAGGTGTTTCCATTTTCTTTCTTTGGGGCATTAATTAATGATAATAATGCTTTACTATTCCCTTTGAATTCCTTCAGACTAATTTTTCAAACCAAACTTATACAAAATTTTAAAAAAACTACACACCTTTTTTCACTTTGTAGGAGCTTGATATTGAATATGTTGTATCTCTGTAATTTCAGATCTCCAATGTCTGAAATTATTTCCTGTGGTAGCCCTCTGAGTTCTCTTTCCAATCCCTCAAGTTTGATCAAGATTGGATTCTCCAAGGAAGAGTTATGCCAAATTTCCCACAATGACCTTATTATAGACTGATTGAGTAGAGCGAACTTGTACAAGGTGCCATTGTCACTGTTTCGACCTTACGACCTGAAGCTGATACAAAGAAAACTACAGGCCATCCTATTTCTGTAACTTCTAACGAAATTTCAATCTGATGCTCAGAAAGAAAGTTATGACGACTTTCCCCAGGTCATCTATTTGAGATATAATTCAGGACCTTGAAAAAACCCTAACTTCCTTGGATCATATCTCCAAAAATATAGCGAGACAAGATCTAAAATTTGGAACCGAAGTTTAGAGAGATTTTCGCTCAAATGATTTTTTTTTTTTAAAGCTTCTGAAACGCTGCAAAAAAGAATTATAGAGAAAATGCCACGATGACCTATTTGGAGTAGTGAAACCCTAGAATCCAAACCTTTGATACCAAATGTTATGCAACCAGCTCACAAAATAGAAGAAAAGATAGATTAGTTCCTTCAAAATCAACCTCTTCGAGGGGGCAAACTCCTTTACATTACAGAGATGAACAATTATTGGATGATACAATTGACAAAACCTCATTTCTATATATAGGAGTCTAAGGGGTCACAATATAATCAAAGATGACATAACAATAATAATATAAGGGCACAACAATAACAATATTGGGCTTCTATGAGGCACAATAATAACAATACGGGGACAATAGGGGCACAACAATAATAATAAAGGCTACAATGATAATAGTAATGGGGGAATCACTAGTATTATAAGGACCTAACACAAATAACAGAGGCCAAAAGGGTTTTTCCAAACCAACAGATAATAATAGAGGCCAAAATGGTTTTCCAAAACCAACAATTGTTAAGCTTGCATTAAGCTTGTGATTCACACCATCATAGATTATCCATGCCCTTAAATCCTCTCCATTTTTCAGACTCAACACTCGCTATTCGTTGACCAATTTACCATTCTTGTGTGATATAGCAACAAAAATATTAGAGACCATTCTGTTGAGGTTGATTCCCACACGGTCGTTGTTGATATCCTCAAATTTAATGTCCTGGAAGGTGTTGAATTCCATTGTGAACAAAGTATTGAAAGTCCTGGATTGTGTCGAATTCCATTGCGAACAAATTATTGAAGGCCTTACCATTAGTGGAAGCATTGAGCATTCCGATGTACCTCATAGAGGATTGTGACAATGAGGTTGATATCAGATTTAGAGTCCTTGTTCCAATTTGCTGGTATTAGATGGCCCATCGGATTAATGAATTGAAGGGGAGAATCAAGTATATTAACTACAATGGCAGTAAATATCTCCCATATCGCAAATCTTTAGTTGATGTGAAAGAATCTTCAAAAGAGAAGAGGATGAGATAATCAGAATCCAGTCTTCCTAAAAATGCTCATATTGTTTGCAGTATCAAAGAGGAAATTATTGTTATTATTGACAAGTTACTTGAGGAGAATGGTCCTCCAGTCATGACAGCATTCAATAATTATAATAAATTTCAAAGTTATTCCTAATTTCTCTACCAATTTATCTACAGCACGACACCTTCCACTCATTTTATTGCCATATTGTTTCCTGTGAACTAGAAATTTTCTCCCAATAAAGACATGCTAAACATGTGTCCACAGGCAAGGGATATACTAATAAATACTTAAAGACTTGGGAGCGAAAATGATTTACTAAAAAGAGATCAACTAAAACTGAAAAGTGGATATAATGATGACCATAGTGCCAATCCAAACCAAATTGAAAACAACAACTTAAACCATAGTATCCCTACCATTTGGCCCAACATCTTTTCCTTCCCCTAAACCATGAGCAACAAACATAGTAGTAATCACAAGGGTGGAAGTACAAGGCCTTTAGGAGAAAGAATTAGAGCTGTTAGGTGAGGGAATAAAGATCTTTACTGATTGTGAGGGTTCTCCTTCTCTACGTTGTTCCTTTCACATAGTGAGTTATGTTTCATCCAATTTTGGTTGGAAAATGCTTTAAAGGTTTTAAGATTCTCTGTAGTCTAATGGTTTGATTTATACTTACATAGGATTTATTTTAATGAGAATGATGAAAGCTTCACTAGGTTTAGTGATAAGGGAAAGGTATTGGTGGGAATAAATTACCCATATGTTGAAAATAAAATCCATTCTGAAAACAGGTTTGTGAAAAAACAATCAAACATAATGCAAATGTATATGGCATTGATGCAGAGGAAAATACCAAGAGCACACTTGCATGTGCAGTTCATATCATATGCTTGTTTGAGATCTTAATCATAAGTTGTTGGCTTATGGGGGCCTGACCCAGGTTCAAAGTTATTTAGCCAAACAAATCCCTACACTACTAGCCCTTTCGGCATAAGCCCATGGAGCACAGATTGAAGTCTCACCCGAAGCAGTATGGGGGGATGCCTGAACCAAGTTTCCACACCCTTGAGATTGCTGTGATGTTGGTTTATTCCAGCTATACCTACCTTCGTGTAGGTTTCTTTGCGCTCTGTTCCACCCTTTAGTACCCTCGCGAAGTGTCACAATCGGCTTTCATGCAACCCTAACCAGGGGCTGAAGTCCTTTCGCATTGATAGGCATCAAACTGTGTTATTTCCCAGACTAGACTAATAATGTTACTTATTGTATTGACAGATCTTGATTATCTTTGCATAAATAGATATTCTAACTTTCGTTCACTTAATCAACATAATTATACACATTTGTGCATCATATAAACATTAGAAGTGAAATTCATACCCAAAACTAGACTTCACACTTCAGAGCTATCTTGCATACATCTTCATTCCTTAGACTTTTTGTGATGTCTTAACTACTTAAAGCTTCGCTCTATTTATACAATCCCTTGGTCCATGGATCATGGTTAGATCTTCTACAGCCAACATTACATTAACAAAATAAGGGTGGACAACCCTATGACTCTTTAACAACTATGCGCTCTGCGCCCAAAAAATGCGGAGTCTTTACATTGGAATTACAAACTTGAACCAAAATTTGGGCTCTAAGCCCCAAAACTATCCTTGGGGGATCCCATGCCAAACAAGCCCCCAACACAAACATCGTGACTCGCCCTCGAGTCACTCTTTAGGTGTAGAGATCTTAGCGTGAAGACCTCCCAAATCTGATTGGATTGCTACAAGTTCGACAGTGCACTGAGCAGTTGCCTGCTGAACTTCCTCTATGCATTGTTTGGTGACTGTTGTCATTGAACTGCTGCCCTAAATCCTTTCCTGAGTTTCTTGCAGCTGCGAAAGCTTTGCTTCAATGGATGTTGTAATTGTATATTCCTCATTGATCCATGGCTATAAGCGTGCTTTCAAAACTACCTCTTTATGCCGAGAGGCATCCACCTGCTCCTTGAGCGCCTTGGCCTGCTATATCCTTGCAAGCCTCTATGTAAGGGCACCCGTGTGCGCGGTCCCTTTTACCTCATCGCATCTCTGCTATAGCTCGCATGCCTCTTTCTCTAGGCGCTCTATGTTCGGGTCCTCTTGCAGAGTGGCAAGGACCTCGAACGACTGCTTGAACAACTTCACGTAGTCTGTCACTGCACTGTCAACCACCACCATTGTTGTTGTGATCATGGTGGTGCACTGTTCTTTGACCTCTGGCGAAGTTGAAGGCTGAGCCTTTAACTATTATTCTGCAATCTACAGATTCAACTTTAGTTGAACCTTGTCCATTTCTGCTCTTGCATCGCACACCCTTGTCACTAACTTTTTGGACGCGCACCTACACTGCTTCCTCTGCTTGGATGGCCAACTTTGGGACCATATGGTAGGCTTCCTCCACAACCTGCACTAATTGTTTGTTCTGTGCCACTACCTCATTGTGCCACAAGTGCAACTGCTCAATGTTGATGCGCTGCTCACTCATTAGTTGTAGATCGTGACTCTCCCTGGCTCGAAGTTCTACAGTGACTCCATCTTGCAAAAGATAGAGTGTCTTCGGAGGGAGAGCAACCATGTTTAACCTGACCCCTTTCAAGCTACTGACCATAGGCCTATTGGCCTCATTCTCTGTCATGAGTGCTCCATCTAGTAGCAATATTTTGTTAATCACCTTGGCGTGCATCATTTCTTCAACAAATGAAGTGCCAAATGCGAGGTTGGTGGACACTGTGCTAGCCTGTGGAGTGCGCACCTGCAACTCCTGTATCTGTGTCCGGAGAGCCCCCAATACCAACTGGTGTTTCTCCTCAAACTGTTAGAGGGCCTTTACGGTGACATCCCTCGCCATTTCACTGATATCATGTAGATCCCCCTCAATGAGGGTGATTGGGTCGAACGAAGTCTTTGAAGCCTTTGTCTTCTTTTGTGGCCCTACCTGCTCTCGTGGGCGCAGACGTTTGAGTTGGATGGATGTTGTCTGTGGGTCTACGCCACCTTGTTCTATGTCTGTCTTCGGTTCGGGTGAAGGTGACTTCTATCCTTCGTGCTCTTCTTTTGCTATTTTCTGCTACTCTACCAACTACGCAGCGTCATGTGGTGCTGCTTCTTCTTTCCTGCACTTTTCTGCTAGCTGGCCCATCCACAGTTTTGTCTCTTCCTTCTTCCGCTGCAAGGCAGACTTCTCTGCTTCCACTGTGGAGCCCGCTGGAGCGTGCTACTCCAGCGGCCAAGACTCAAGGACTGCAAATATCACATCATCAGTCGCCAAGTACGATAACTCATGCCATGTCTTTGTAGGGTCCTTCCACGTCCTGATGAAGACATGGTGGAAGTCTGCTTTGAACTCCGCGAAGCTCTGCAAACTGTTGTAGACAGTGGGTGATAACTGCAGCTTACGATTGATCCCCATCTTGATGTTCATCTCCATGAGCACCCAAAATATCTTGCTCTCCCTTATCCTTTGTGCATCCCTCGTTTCCCATATCGAAGCGTACTTCATTGCCTCTGGAAGGTCCTGCGCGATCGACAGGAACTGGCTATCTTCAGGCACCTCCCACGCCACCAATACTATCGACAACAAGAGCCATGAATAATGAAATGTTTTTCCCTACTCCTATGCCTCACGACAATTCACAAGGAACTCATCGCATAGATAGTTTTCCCAGTTGAATTGGATCCCTTCTATGAACTATGCTGCTAGTGCAATCACTGGTGTGTGCACCTCATTTGCGCGACACTTTCGCATCACCTTTCCTATACCTGTGTCACGACCTTAACTACAGGATTGTTGATGCTAGAGATGGCATGCCCTTGCTTCTTCTTCTCCAACTTATATTTATTTTTCATGGCCTCTGTGATGGCCAAGTCATCACCCTTTCCTTCTAAAACGTTTGTTGGGTCTTGCCATGTGCAAGGTAGCCATGTGATCCGATGAATTAGATGATCTGTGATGGGGATGGGTCCTCCAGCCACAAGCACCCATCATGAATCAAGCAGAGCAGCTCCCTAATGATGAAAATGATCACTGGGGCATGGTGGTAATGTGGCACCCAGAGTAGGTTTAGCAACCCTTCTTTCTCAACTCCTCTGAGCCATTTGCGCGACTCCAACTCTATCATTCCAACTGACACGTCTGTCTTCTAACGTATTAGCTACGCAGTCGCTTAATGTGGGAATTTCTCGTGGTCTGCGAGGTCCCAATATTCAAATTTCAATACGGAAACTTGTCCGAAGTGTGCTCCCTCAAACACAATATTGTCTGGGAGCAGTAGAGTTTGTAGAGAGATATTGATATCATCTATATCCTTGGGCACCTTGGATTTACCCTTTCGTAGAGGAACATATGCAGGTAGCCTGATGAGAGGGTCTGCACCCTGGGTTTTGACTTCCATCTCTACATCCTCCTCCTCCAGCAAGATTTCTTCAAACTCTTCCTCCTCATCAGCCTCCAAATTGATGGCCTTCCCCTTTTCCTCCATTGTGAGCTTGGCCCTCAGTGGATTTCTAAGTGAGACACGCACTGGTATAAGGGAAAATTTTAAGAACCCCCCCCCAAATTTATATGTATAATAAATGGGTGAATCTCCATCGTATATAGGAAAAATGGAAGGCGATTTTATCAATAATATAATATGTACATATAATTTTTTGGCGAATCTCTCACCAGGCATGGCGAATATTTTACTTAATTATAAACTCTTGTAAGATCTTGGCGAGTCTTTCACTAAATAATAAAACTTTGTAAAGTCCTAGTGACTCTTAGCATTATGAACTCTTAGAGAATTTTTTGAAAAAGTATAAAACCATATATGACAAGAGCCACATGGTGGCAATATCACTGTTTTTTTTTTCACATTTCCACGACATGGAACTTGTTTATAAAATTATAAAAAAGCCAACCAAGTCCCTTATAATATGCAGGTAAGCTTATAACAAAGTCTGATACCTCTACTATGCTTGTCTTCATTCAAGTGTCATAGTTACTATACTTAACACTATGAATCACAACTCTCTCAGAACTCAACTTTATAGTGTAATTAAAACCTTTGGAAATTGAATCTGACAACTTTATAAAAAGGATTAGTGAAATAGAAGCTTTTGTGAATGAGTCCACTAACTATCATTGCTAAACAATCAATCTAGACTATGAAGTCTTCCATCTTGATCACAATTGTGCTCACGATCAAGGGAGTGCGACCACCTGGCCTGACATAATGGCCATCATAGCTTCAAATAATCAACAACCACCTTGCAAGGACATCCTAGCTCATGTCTCATGAATTTTATTCATCAATCTTAACTGATATAAGTCTTATAAAGATAATATTAGAATCCTCTCCAGATTCACTATTAATACAAGGGTAAAGGAAATTTTCTAGCTCAAGGCACTAGCCAATACCAACTTTGGTATTTGTGACCCCTTTGTGGGGATGCATCTACCCTGCCCCATTTTGTTTCTTCCTTGTAACATAGTTCAAGGATCACAAGACTTTCCAATCTTCCTACTCCATTAGACACACTTTATATTCTATACACAGTGAATGGAAAAGAAGCATTATAGAACACACAATTTCACAGAAGGAAGAAAAATCTTAGTCGGTTCAATATCAAAATCTTAACCACTGATTAATAAAGAATAACAAGTAGTGTAATGAATTGTTCTGAGTTATTTATTTACAAGCTGTAAAGAATGTAGTGGAATGGAAAATATTACTTAGGCAACCTTTTAATATTTTCTACTAATATGTTTGTGCATGTACATATGAAATTAAGAGCATTGTTGAATACAAAGTTTCCTTTTCTCTTGCTTCCATTTTGACAAATCAGTGTGAAATCAGTGTCACTTTGAATTTCCTTTCCTACGAGGGATCACATCCACAGTTGATTAGTAAAAGATAATCTACTATATATTATGTTCAAGAAACTGACTGCAATCTACAGTGGAAATGAGACCTTAATTCTTATTCTGAATTTGAATATCTCAAGACAACATAAGAGATAAAAATCCATATGGCCTTAGTAGCTAGAAAACAATCACTCCATCATTACAAGACCACCTAGATTTGGGCACTTAATCTAAATAATGGCACTAGCTGCAGTGCTTATTTGCATTAACACCATGGAAAATCAACAACAATGTTTCAAAGCACACTTACTGGAAAAGTTGTAACGTTCCAAGAATATTTAATGATAGCATCTGAACCTTGTAGCTATGGTGGGGAAACTAGGGAACCCAAATCTTGGAAGATATCTCATACCAAATCTTAGAAAAAAATAAAAAAAGGAAAAAAATCAAAATCTATAAATCAAACAATGAATTGTTTACAAATCAAATACAATTCCTTTAACTAACAATTAAATTGTGGTGATATATTTAAATATTTAGTAAGAGGGGAACTTCAAACCATGGAATATTACCTTTTTCATTACTGTCATTCCTTAGTGACTGAGATTACAAATCAATACTTATGGAAAGATTGTAAGAAATTATGTGAAATAGTAAAGCATAACCTCTATTTTCAAGCAACAAAATCAAGACATTGTTACATCAAGAGCCATAATTGATACATAATCAATGAATCAAGTCCTTGTATGGCATAGGCGTGTTTCACAACCTCTATTTTCTCAATAACAAAATCAAGACATTGTATGTGGTTATTACCAAAAGGAATCTGCGTTCTAATTTGGAAGAGGATCTTATCAAAAGACATGGATTTATTCAAAGCTACAAAGCCTAATGGGTTACTGAAAAAAAAGTTGGAATATGGGATCATGATACTTAAATTGAAAAAACATGCTTTCCTTTTAGAAACATTATAGTTATACAATGTTTTTTGAAAGCATTAGAATTTGAAATTGGGCCTTTCTATCAAGACAAATTTTCATTAAAAGAATGTACTTTCCTACCTGAAATGTTGTAGATATCTAAGAAAAAGTTGAAAAGCATAAGAGAACTTAGCATAGTGTACTTTATTTTCTTCCTTAACATTCTTAAAGAGTTGAGGTTCCCCAAGTCATCAGGTAACTTTCGAAGGAAATGATAGTTAGTAATAGTCCAATTCACAACTGAAGATGTGTCACAAATATGAGGGGGCATCTCCTCCAAATCACAAAAGTGCTCAAAGTTAAAATCTAGCATTATTGGAAGCTTAATGCTCGACTGGGTGTTATTGAGCCCAGACATTTTTCCAATCTTCACTAAAAGCTTAAAGATAGCTTCTCTAAGTTCTACATGACTTTACTATGCTCTTGAAGTGGGGGCACATGTAGCCTCTCCAAGTGAATAGTCTTAAACTAAGTGAAGGTAAGGCCGATAGATCATTTGATGTGGATCTCTTTAACCCATAATTGAATACTATTAGGACTTTCAAATTATTCATGGAACTCAAAATGTTGGAAGAAGGTATTTGCTTCCAGAAAAGAGTAAAACTAAAGCCTCTGCTTGAGGACAATTAATGTCACACCACTAATACTTCTCCATGGAATCTGTATAGGTAAACCACAAATGCAGAATTCCATTAGAATATTGTGTTTATTGAATATTGGACCGCCTTTGGCCACACTTTCCACCATTACTAGACACATCCGACATTGCAGAACATCTCACACCCATAGAGTTAAATCTATATTGCATGGAACAAGCTACAACTGATTGGATCATGGACACACAGATCAAGCACTGGCCAGCAGAATATCCAACTGTATCGAGTTGTCAAAGCAAGCCAACTCCTTCACCAGGGCAAGTGGCTCACCAGGGACCAATTTCAGTAGAAGTTTCCTCATCTCATGGAGGAACTCAATGTAATGGGGACCATTGCTTCCTAAGCAGGGAGGAATGATCCAGGTGGATATTTGTGGCCACTTTCCAAGTCCACTCCGACCCCCACCATTGTTTCTTTCAGCTTTTCAGTTTCCTTAATTGTTGCACAATTTACTATTTTTTGCAGTTTTTCGGGTCCTGAACTTCCAAAGCTATTTTGAAGCCCTAAACAACGTTTTTTGGGAAAGATGGGAGCAACATGGGTCCATGGACTAATGTTGCTCATCCGAAAGTTGAAGTTCTCATATAGATCTTTCTAATGAGATATTGTGCACATTAAACGAAGATCGTATGCCAAATTTACGACCCCAGGAAGTTGATGTACCAATTTACCCAAACAGGGCCCACAGTTTGGCGTTTCATCTTCTATGGTTAGGTTTTTGGATATTTAGGGTTTGCCATTATTTCTCAACAATAAATAGGCCTTGGAGCCTCATTATAACAAAATTCAGAGGCATGTAGCTGGTGAGCACCAGTATTGCAGCAATAATGCTGCAACTCTTGGGCTTCCTACTTTACTTTTATCAGCCCGGTAGTTCGTAACAAACTTGGAAGCGATGGTGTTGTATGCACAAGTACTAGTTCTTACTACAGGCTGTCAATTGGTCAGCTGGCACAAGATCACTAGGAGCTCAAGCCAACTTCTATGGACTCTAGAAGAAGTTCTATATGTGATGAAAGAAAGGAAAGCTTACTCTATAGAAGCTACTCTACTTGCAGAAAGGAAAAGAAGACTAAAATGTAAAGTAAACCTAGCAAACCCTACTTAACCAACTAATCCTACTTTTGCAGAAAGAGAGATGAAAAACCATGAAAATGAATGCCATTACCTACTCAGGAAGTAAACAACATCTACTCAGGCTATTTCTAGAAGTAAATGAGAAAAAAACATCTTTTTGGATTTTTATGTATTATTATGTGAAATTGTCATGCATGTAATTTATTTGATTGTGAATGTGGCAGTGATTAGGTGGCGATTAAGGGTGGTTTTGGGGCTTGAGAAGATGTAGGATGGTGTGGATGGGTCCTAGGAGGTCTCAAGTGGCCTTCTGGAGGCTTTTCCCGCAAACGGACTTCAAAAAGAAGCCTACAGGAAAATCTACAGGAGGCTGCAGGGGATCTACTGGAGGTCTACAAGAGGATGCCGAGAGCATTTTTGGAGGTTTTGAAGGTAGGAAAGTAGGTGGAAAGGGTAGCTGACGGTTAGGATGATGTGTTAAGATGTCTAGGGTCCATTAAGAATGATTAGGAGAGGAAAATATGGTTGAGAGAGAAGAAGAAATCCTATGGAAAAACACAGAAAACTAAGGCAGATTTGACGTGAACTTTGGGCGACCTATAGGGCATAGATCAGGGAGAGAATGTGATGGCTGGTAGGCTGACTTGCTGTGAGAAGAGATTTGCTGCAAAAGGACCCAAAAATCAAACAAGGAGATCAAGCAAGCAAGGAAACTAAGTACATCAAAAAACAAAATTTTGCATCAAGCTAATATAGATTATGAGCTATGGAAAGAAATGTTGAAAAACACAATAATGAGAGAAAGCATGGAAGGAAACTTATTGCAAGACAAAAATGAGCATGGTGAAAGAGATCTAAAGCAAAGCATTAACCTTCTAATAAACTGCAACACTAGAAATCCTATGGAGAAGGGAAATCTATGTTTTTTGTGGCAGCAAGAGGGTCTTGGCCTCAGTTCATGGTCCCAAAGGGAGGAAAGGAGGCCAAGGCTCTGTTAATGGCCTTTTTGTATCTTCTTTCTATCACTATTCAACTTGCTATAGAAAACTCAATGGAAACAACCTTCTAAATTACCAAAAGCAACCTATTCTTAACCAAGAGAGAAATTTATCTAACATCAACTAATCCATAAACTGAAACAAAGCATATAAATACAGAAAACAGGAGCTTGGATGCTTGGATTGGGCCCTAACCCAAGAGCTTCAGCCCTCTGAGGTAACTCAGTGCTAGCTCAGAAAGGATCTCATCTTTACTATCAAAATAATAATAGGATTACATGAAACACTCAACAAAAGTAAGCTCGAAGTTGAGCAGAGCAAAGTTGTAACAAAAATTTGAAAATTTGACTAACTTCCTAATCAGGCCTTAGACCTCTCTACTTATACAACTGAAGCTCCCAATAGCTACCTTAAAATCAGGGAGGCTTGGCTCCCAAAACTTGAGATAAACAGAAGTTATCCTCCACTTGCTCGGCTGCCTCCTAGTGCATTGATGTGGCTATTTGTGCTCCGAGCTGCATGATGGAGAATTCAAAACGGGGAGTCATAAATGAGGGGGATAACCTCCTATAAATCATCTCCCTTGTCTACTTCAAATTATTGCTGCCAATTGTTCATTAAATCTTTGACTTTATCTCTAAAATTGAACAAAAATATGCATTAAACACATATTAGACTCCATGGCATAATGACCAACCCAACTCACTCCATAAGCATAAATATAATAAAAAAACATGCAATAATCTAAGAGAATGGTTGATTAAACTATGTTAGGAGGCAAAATGAGCCCCTATAATTACCCATTTATGGGTCTCATCATCACCCCCTACTGAAGGTGTTGCTCATCCTCTGAGCAACTTAATCCATCTCCTCATCTTTGATGGCCCTGATGGCCTCCCTAATATCCCATGCTTTTGATGTGAGGTCCTCTTCTTTGTCATGGAATCCCGCCTTTCTCTCCACCTCTTCCCACTGCTTTTGTTCTTCTTCCTCTTTTATGCCTTCTAGCATGCCTAGCAATAGTGGGAGACTCAATTTGAGGCCAATCCAGTTGACCTTCAAACTCTGGATAGAGTGCTTGTATAGTGGCACTCTCCTTAATGCTTCTTTCATCTTTGTTGGGGAGTGATACTCCCTGATTTGCAAGATGTGTGGTAGTGTATTCCACCTCCTCATACAAGCATGAATACGATCATACCCAAGTAATCTTTCCATGTCCTCAAAATGTGTGATGGCTTGAACTTGATCATTGATATACTTAGGGGCAATTTTGGGATTGTTTGCAAGCAGCTGGTGTGTGCTGATGAGAGCCATGGGGTCTGATGGCTCAGCTCTGATCATTAAGGGCTCATTCTGCTCCTTTATCATCAACTTTCTTATCTCTATTGCCCTTGATGCTTCATGATTCATCCATGATGCCATGGCCATTAGTTGTAGGTCCCCCAACCTAGCATTGGGGTCCCACACATTCATATCGTTGAGGGCCATGTTATGCAAATAGAACTCTGTTATTTTTGCCTTGTCTTCTGATGAACTTTGGTCACATAGGTCCATAAACTGTCTATAATCCTGGAAAGGCATTGTGCCTCTCTGTACCAAATTTTTTATCTAAAACTGTAGCCATTTGTTTTTGAGGCATAATCCATATGATTTTGCTGGTGTTCTGCATTGCGCTGCCTCCATAGACTAGCTGGAAATGCATGCTAATTGTGTCTCTTTTTCTTCCAACTGTCCTCTAAGTAATTCATTTTCTGTTTCCAAGTGTGTTCTTGTGATTTCCTCTCTATGTCTTACATCACTTAACTCCCTACCCATTTCTCTAAGCTTGTTCTCCATGTGGCCAATATCCTCTACTCCCTTGGATTTGGTGATTTGCATCCACCTATGGCTCCTTATTTTTCCTTTCTCCAACTCAAAGAAAAGTGGGATTGCAAATTTCTGTGGAATGATTCTTCCCCCTCAAGAAGATTGTAGTAAGAGCCCAAACTAGGTTGGGGATCAGGTTCTTGCATCTCTGTTGCTTCCTCCTTCCCCTATGACTGTCCTTCTAGTCTCTTTTCAAGTTTTTCGGTCTCCTGTAGTTTTGACAGGGTCTCCGGTAGAACAATCTGTGCCTTCTGTAGAACTATTTTTGAGTCCTGTAGTTGTACTCTTTCCTTCCAGGTGGAAGACCTGGGAGTCCCTCTTTCATGTGTGATAGGGGTTTTAGAGGGAGATTCTTCCCCTTTGACAGTGGGTGAATCTTCAATTACAATGGGCACTTTAGAAGAAGGCTAGGACTTTCTTTGTTTGATCCTTGTGCTCTTCTGAGCCCCGAAATACATTGAGGTCTACCTCTTCCTATTTTGTTTGGGTTTAATTGGGGTGCTGAGGGCAACTGCTACCTCCCTTTCTAGGGTCTCGGGAGACACTTCTGTCTTTTCTGCCCCTGCTGGTTTTGTTTCCTTTTGTTCTGTTTTGGTTTCTTCCTCCTCTGTTTTGGTTTCTTCCCTCTCGGTTTGTTCCTCAGTTTCCTCCCCTTCTCCCCCTTGCTACTCTTCCCCCTCACTATCAGAAGGATTGAGATCATATGTGAGGGCCTTTATATCATCTTCTGTTGTCATGTTTCAGAAGATTTCCCATGCTATGGGGATTGTGAAGGTATGGAGGGCCTCTTCCACTAACAGTTTAATTAACCCATGGTGAGCCAACTGATCTGGACCTCTTGCCTTCAACTTAATGCTGGAGTCTATGAGGGACTGCAGGAGAAAATAGGGGATTCTGAGTTTCTGGGGTGTTGGAGCGTCCATGCCATATCTTAGCTCATGGAGAAGTCTAAAATGGTAGCTATAAACTATGTTATACCTCCCTTCACAGGAAATATATTTGATAATTTGGTAATTGACCTCATCCCAAGGGTAAGGTATGCTTGTCCTTCTAATGCCATTTTTATCTTCTACAGAATGCTCATTATTTTGGAAGAAGTTTTTCTTGGCTGACTGCCCAATTGGCTTTTCATCTTTGCTCCAAGGTAATCCGAGAGGAAGGGTGGTAACCTTACTGATAAATTCTGGGGTGATTTCCATGGAGAGACCTCTAACAGTAACAGTGGCATCGGTCCTTAAGTGAGAGACTAAAGAAAGGGAAAATTCCTGAGCCACTTCTTCATCAAACCCTCAGAATTTATCAAAAAATGGCATCCAATTTGCTCTGGTGAAAATGGCTACTACTTCTGAATGTTCATGGAGCCTGGTTGAATTTGTGGGCTCCTTCCTCATGAAACCCCTGTCATTGTGCTTATACCTCTTTTGAACACCCAAGGTAGAGATGGAGACAAGAATTTTGAAGAAACAAGGAAACAGAGAAAAATTGTGTTTTTTTTAAGGAAAACTGGTAGAAATTTTTTATGGAATTCCTCTTCTTCTATGGACTCAATTCCTCTTTAAAGTTATATAATTCCTTGCACATATTGATAATCAAGGTGGGTATGTACATAACCTACCTCTTTAGGCCAGAAATCGAACAAAAATCCTGTGTTTTCTCCTTAAAAATTGCTTAATCGACCTCTTTAGGCCAGAAATCGAACAAAAATCTTGTGTTTTCTCCTTAAAAATTGCTTACTGCCCCTCCTGTAGAACTGGTTGTAGGTGCTCTTGTAGAACCTGTTACCTGCTCTTGTAGAATGTCGATAGTAGGAGGATGGATGAAAGCGATCGAGAACGATGGTTTCGAGGCTATGGTGGTGACAAAGAGCTTGTTGCAGCTAAGTGGGCGAGGATGGAATGAAAGAAAAGGTGGTGAAGGAGTTTTGAGGAGGAATACTTATATCTTCTTTTAGATATTTCTGGTGATGCGGTGAGTTGGCAAAAATGTACGTTTCCATATTTAGACCATTGGTCCCCACTACTTTGTCATCATGGCTCTTTCCTACAATCACTTCCCATCATTGCATTGGAGTTTTCATACCCTCCACTACCTGTCCTTTAGATTTTTCTGTGAGTTGACTAGGCACACGTGTGGTGGCATCTCTGGATAAGCACAGTCAACTGGATGAGGGTGGCCAGTTAACTGGCCACCTTTTCTCGTTCAGCCCTAACAATCTCATTCGCTTATGCATATTTTCCAATTACACAGATGCAACATAGGAGAGGGTTAGTCACTTACCTGGGAGTCGAATATATGTGCTGGGAGGAATTTTGGTTCCTTTTGATGCTGCATGCTTGTATTTCAGTTGCTGCATGCCTGTATCATCCTCGCTGCATGCTCTCTGCTTCCTGATGTGTGGCTTGTTTGCTTTGTGTAGGTATCCTCTAGCTGGATCTAGCTTCAAATGTCCCCTTAAATCCCATGGTTTTACTTCTTTTGCTGTTGTGGCTTGATTTTAAGGGGATCAGTTGCTGCAGGAATTCCTACAAGAGCTCCTGTAGCTGCTTCTCCCTTTAAAATTTTCAGCTGATTTTTGTGCTAGGAGCTATGAGGATGACACCAGAGATGTTGATGGAGATGGAGACGTACTTGGTAAGCTACATATGAGTTTTGGAGGTGCTACTCCCCTTATTTTTATTTATTTTTTAACAACTAGCTTCTGTGCTTTTTTGACAGGAAGGAAAGAAATCGATGATGATGAGGTGGTGTAGGTGTGGGATGGATGGAAAGGAGGGTGGATAGTTGTAGGAGGGTCTACATGCTCTTTATGAAATCTCCCAACCCCTCAAACTACTCTTTGGAACCATTTTTGGCTCTCTGTGATTTCTACAAGAGCCTCCTGTAGAACACACAAGGCCTCCTGTAGAATACACAGTTGTCAGAAAAAGCACAGTTGGGTGGAAGAAAGTTCAGACATGATGGAGAAGAGTGTGGAGGAGATGAAATAGGCTCTGTAGCATCTTCCCTTGCTCCCTGTGGTCCACCTGTAACCTGCAATGCACATTAAAAGTCAATTCCTTTTCCTTCTTTTCTCTAATTTTTTTTTTTTGAAAAAAATGACTAGGGCGCTTCAAGGACGTTTTCACCCTAATTGCCTGCCTTGGGTGCCTCCAAGGGAGGTTTTCACCTAGGGATTTTATTCTCTCTCTCTCTCTCTCTCTTTTTGTTTTTGTCATCACTGGGCCACCTCAAAATAGGTTTTCAACTCAATGATGGGACTCGAGCACCTCATGGAGGTTTTCACTTGAGTCCTTATTATTATTATTTTTCTGCTTCTTCAATGAGTGGGTGAATTGGAGGCTAAGACCTGCTCCACTACCATCACTGCCTTATTCAAATCTTCAATGAACTCTTGCTTGGAGAGGGGCTTCTTGTAAATTTTCAACCTATGTCCATTGACAAGCATGGGGATGGCTTCCTCGTCAATGGTTCTGATCAGAACTGAACCATTTTCATTGCATTTTTCCACAGTGTAGGGTCCCAACCATCTTGTCCTCAACTTGCCTTTGAAGTCTTTATACCTTGAGTCATAGAGCAGTGCCCAATCTCCATCTTGGAATTTCTTTTCCTTGATATTTTTGTCATGCCATATCTTCCTCTGAAGCTGAACTACCTCTATGTGGAGAAGGGCCTGCAATCTTTATTCATCCAATCCATTGAGATGGAGTAGTCTTTCCTTCTGTGCATGGCTGAGGTATAGGTCCAACTGAGCTGCCATCCTTAGTGTGTTGAATTCAAATTCTATTAACAACAAAGCCTTCTTCCCATAGACTAGTTCAGAGGGTGTGAACCCTGTGGTGGTTTTCCATGTTGTGTTGGAGGCCCAGGTGGCCTCAACTAGTCTATTCGCTCAATCTTTTCTGCTGCTGCTCACTACCTTGGTCAGAATTCCTTCCAAATCTCTGTTAGTGATTTCCACCTACCCATTGGCTTGTGGATGGTAATAGGTGGAAGTCCTGTGCTTGATTTTATGATGTGTGAGCAGGTATTCAATCAAATTGGAAGTGAATTGACTGTTCTGATCCGTGACCAGTTTTCTTAGATACCTGAACTTATAGAATATATTTCTCTCAAGAACTCAACTACTTTTTCCTCTGTTGTTGCTTTGATTGCTTTTTTTTTTTGCCCATTTTGTCAGATAATCGGTGCACACAATGATGTATTGCTTCTATTTTGAAGGAGGGTTGATATGACCCACAAAGTCCATACCCCACTTCTCAAATGGCTCAAAGGTCACTTGAGGTTGCATGGGTATCTCATCCTTTGGAGTAAGCTTCCCAACCTTTGACACCGATCACATTGGCTGGTATACCTTTTCACATCTTGATGAAGAGTGGGCCAATTGTAGCCTACTTGTAATATTTTAAAGGCAGTCCTCTTTGCTGCAAAATGGCCTCCATAAGTCCCGTCATGATAGGTTAGGAGAATGTCAAAGACTTCCTCCTCCCTGACACATCTTCTCAAGATCTGATCTAAGCCAATTTTGAAAAGATTACCCCCAATCTAGGGATAGGGGCGCTTTTTCTCACGATCTTGCTCTTCTCCTTTGAGGACAGGTGTGGTGGAAACTATGTTGAAACTAAGTAGTTTGCTATATTAGAAAACCATGGAGAGAGTACTGAGATAGCAAATAGGTGTTCATCTAGCATTTGATCATCCACCATTCCTTCTGCATTTGCAGGAAAATTTACTATAGACAAAAAGTCAGCAACAACATTTTCTTTACCAGTCTTATCAACAATGGTCAAATCAAGCTGCTGCAGTAAAAGCAACCATCTAACAATGCGAGTATTTACATCGGGTTTGTTCATTAAATATCTAATTACAGCATGATAAGTGTGTACAAAGGTTTGATAGCCCGTGATGTAATGTCTAAATTTGTTTAAGGAATGCACTACCACTAGGAGTTCCTTCTCGGTTACTGTGTTGTTTAACTCTGCCTTTGACAAATTTTTACTTATAAAGTATATGGCATAAGCTAAATTTTCATCAATTTGTCCTAAGGTTGCTCCTGTTGCTTTTTTCGAGGCATCTATGTGAATGTGGAAAGGTAGGGCCCAGTTTGGGCCTCTCAAAATTGGGGCAGTCACAAATTTTCTTTTCAAGGTATCTAGGGCTTCTTGACAGTTTTAAGTCCATATGAATTCAACATCTTTCCCTAAAAGACCAAACAACGGAGAGGCTAACTTACTAAAATATTTAATGAATCTTCTATAATAACCTGCTAAGCCTAGGAAACTTCTGACATCTCTCACCTTTTGAGGAGGTGGGACCCTTTGGATGATGGGAATTTTGTTGGGGTCCACCTGCAATCCTTGTTGAGATATTGCATGACCTAGCACGGTCCATTCAGTCATAAAAATTCACATTTTTCCGAATTGAGGAACAAGTTCATTTCAATACACTTGTCCAAGACTTTTCTTAGGTTAGATAAAGCTTCTTGAAAGTTAGAACCATAAGGAGTAAAATCATCCATATATATTTCCACTACATCATGAACCAGTTCAGAAAATATACTCAACACTGCTATTTGGAAAGCGGCTGGAGCGTTGCACAAACCAAAAGGAAGGACCTGATATGCAAAGGTACCCCAAGGACAAGTGAAAGTGGTCTTATCTAGGTCTTCCGGGCTGATTTGAATATGATTGTACCTGCTAAACCCATCTAGGAAGGAGAAAAACTTTTTCCCTACCAGACCATCTAACACTTGATCTATGAAAGGAAAAGGAAAATGGTCCTTTTTAGTGGCTTTGTTCAGTTCCCGATAATTGACATAGATTCTCCGCTTACCATTTTTCTTTGGCACTAGCACCAAAGGAGAGACCCATTCACTATCAGAGATGGGGTAGATGAATCTTGCATCAAGTAATTTCTGTAATTCTTCCTTAACAATGTCTTTAAGGGTTGGATTCATCCTCCTTTGAGGTTGCCTGATTGGTTTGCAATCCTCCTTAATGTATATATGATGAGTACACACTGAAGGGTGCACTCCCTTCATCTCCTTATAACTCCAGGCAAAGGCATCTAAATGTTTTCTCAATAAGCTGCATAGCTCCTTCTCCTGTGGAGTGGATAGGGATGAATTGATTTTCAAGGTTCTTTCTAGGCCGAACTCTATATTCTTAACACAAAGAGAGGTCGGGTCGACCACATATAGATAAGTTAAGGGATTGTTTTGGGTTTCTTTCACTATGTCCTCTAATCGCAAGGTACTGGGGGGCAGATTTTGAATTAGATTTTCAATGATATCATCCTCATCTTGCAGTTACATCTGGTTTGTTCATTAAATATCTAATTACAGCATGATCAGTGTGTACAAAGGTTTGATAGCCCATGATGTAATGTCTAAATTTGTTTAAGGAATGCACTACTGCTAGGAGTTCCTTCTCGGTTACTGTGTTGTTTAACTCTGCCTTTGACAAATTTTTACTTATAAAGTATATGGCATAAGCTAACTTTTCATCAATTTGTCCTAAGGTTGCTCCTGTTGCTTTTTTCGAGGCATCTATGTGAATGTGGAAAGGTAGGGCCCAGTTTGGGCCTCTCAAAATTGGGGCAGTCACAAATTTGCTTTTCAAGGTATCTAGGGCTTCTTGACAGTTTTAAGTCCATATGAATTCAACATCTTTCCCTAAAAGACCAAATAACGGAGAGGCTAACTTACTAAAATATTTAATGAATCTTCTATAATATCCTGCTAAGCCTAGGAAACTTCTGACATCTCTCACCTTTTGAGGAGGTGGGACCCTTTGGATGATGGCAATTTTGTTGGGGTCCACCTGCAATCCTTGTTGAGATATTGCATGACCTAGCACGGTCCCTTCAGTGATAAAAAATTCACATTTTTCCGAACTGAGGAACAAGTTCATTTCAATACACTTTTCCAAGACTTTTCTTAGGTTAGATAAAGCTTCTTGAAAGTTAGAACCATAAGGAGTAAAATCATCCATATATATTTCCACTACATCATGAACCAGTTCAGAAAATATACTCAACACTGCTCTTTGGAAAGCGGCTGGAGCGTTGCACAAACCAAAAGGAAGGACCCGATATGCAAAGGTACCCCAAGGACAAGTGAAAGTGGTCTTATCTAGGTCTTCCAGGCTGATTTGAGTCTGATTGTACCCGCTAAACCCATCTAGGAAGGAGAAAAACTTTTTCCCTACCAGACCATCTAACACTTGATCTATGAAAGGAAAAGGAAAATGGTCCTTTTTAGTGGCTTTGTTTCAGTTCCTGATAATTGACATAGATTCTTCGCTTACCATTTTTCTTTGGCACTAGCACCAAAAGAGAGACCCATTCACTGTCAGAGATGGGGTAGATGAATCTTGCATCAAGTAATTTCTGCAATTCTTCCTTAACAATGTCTTTAAGGGTTGGATTCATCCTCCTTTGAGGTTGCCTGATTGGTTTGCAATCCTCCTTAATGTATATATGATGAGTACACACTGAAGGGTGCACTCCCTTCATCTCCTTATAACTCCAGGCAAAGGCATCTAAATGTTTTCTCAATAAGCTGCATAGCTCCTTCTCCTATGGAGTGGATAGGGATGAATTGATTTTCAAGGTTCTTTCTGGGCCGAACTCTATATTCTTAACACAGAGAGAGGTCGGGTCGACCACACATAGATCAGTTAAGGGATTGTTTTGGGTTTCTTTCACTATGTCCTCTAATCGCAAGGTACTGGGGGGCAGATTCTGAATTAGATTTTCAATGATATCATCCTCATCTTGCAGTTCCCCGCCCCCCCCCCCCCCCCCCCCATGGCGGTTTCTAATGCACGAAGTGGGTGCACAAGAGGACTTCATTCCTCATCCCCCTCCTCCAACCAGAGGTAGATCATGTTATAGCAAGGGTATGGCAGGAGGGTATAGGACTAACTGCTTAGACATATGCCCATTCTTAATGGTCATGTTCCCAGCCCAACAGCTGATATAACATTGATAGTAGCCAACCAGGGTCTTCCCAGGATGAGAGGATATCGAGTGAGCTTTGCCTTCGGTTGGAGAAGTAGGAAATCAGCAGGGTACTCCCAAGAATCAATGGAGACCATTACATCCTCCACAATCCCCTCGGGGGTCACGGTGGAGTGGTCTGCTAGCTGCAGTACTGTTGTGGTCTTCCTTAAGGAGCCCTGGAGGTTAAGTTTGAACATGGTGTCCTTTGTCATCACATTAATGGCAGCTCCCAGATCAATCAAGGTATGTGGGATCATGGTGCCATTGATGTGGACATCAACTATTGGGCTTCCAGGGTTTAGATATTTCAGACATATTCCCTGCCCCAACATCAGGTCGGATAGTTGTCCTATGACATTGTTGGTTGGGGCATCTCTCTTGTGCCTTCCTAGAAACCTAAAGCACTTCTCTCTGATCAACCTATTGTAGATAGGCACATCTTTTATGGCTTGGAGAAGTGGTATCTTTACACATAACTGTTTCAATTCTCCTAGAAGTTCAGTTTCTTCTCGAGTAGGCTGTGTTGTCTCCGATAGTCTCTCGGGAAAGGGTGGAATTGCTTTAGGTTCACTTTCCTATTTATCTTCCTCAACCTCCTTAGGGGGAGGCTGGCTATCTGGGAGAACCTTCCCACATCGCAAGGTAATCTCCTAAATCTCCATAGCATAGGTTGGGCATGAGGTTTCCCCAATACATACTTGTTGGGCATGTTTGTTGTTCAGGTTTGGGTTTGGCTGGGTAGGCATTTGGGGTTGCCTTGGTGGAGCATGAGGCAATGGTTGTGGTTGAGTAGGTGGTGGAGGCAAAAGAGCGGGAGGAGAATTGTACTGGGGCCTCCACCCATGATGAGATGCATTCCACTGAGGTTGTGGTTGAGCATAGGATGGAAATGAATAAACAACTGGTTGGGCATGATATTGAGATGGATAGGACCAAGGAGGAGGCGTGGACCAGGAAGGATGAGCAAGAGGGCCCTAAGAAGGTATGGAAGTGACTTGGTTGGGGTTGTAGTATGCCTGAGATGTCCCTTGCATCCCCTGCTGGTATGCTCTAGGTCCAAGCGATCTCCTCTGCTTCATAAAATAGAGTGGTTCAGTGGCTCCTTCGGCCCCTTGGTATACAACTTTAATTTCAAGCAAGGAAGGGCACTTATCTATAGAATGATATTCTTCATAGACTGAACAAACCTCTATAGAATTCAATGGACATTCGTTCTTAGGACGCCTCCTTGTGCACCTAGGACAAAAAAATGGTCAAAACCCTCTCTGCTTTCTCTTGTTTCCTTTTGATATGCAAGGTATCCATTTGCATGGTAAGAGTCTGCAGCATCTTTCTTAAAGTCTTCCAGCATGTTTCCAAGTTCACCTTTGATGGATGAATTGGATGAGGAGGTACTGGCTATGGGTTGACTCCCCCTACCTCTCTTCCTGGCTGCTCTAGAATGGTTTCTAAAAACAATCTTTATGTCCTCATAAGGTAGTTGGTAGATGTCTCCCCCGATTAGTAAATGGAGGGTGTCTAGAAGGTTTTTCGGAATTCCCCTGAGCAGGACCAACTTCAGAGATTCAGGGTCAAGTGTGCACCTGACCCTTTTGTAACTGAGCTGGAACCTCTCTTCATAATCTTCCAAGGATTTATCACTTCCCATGGTCATTCAAAAGATTTCTTCCTTGGTATATTTTGACCTACAGTAGTCTCAGTATTTGTTATTAAAGGCCCGCTGCATCTGAGCCCAAGTTGTGATGCTATTGCCAGGTAAACCCATGAACAAGCGCAATGCTGCATCCTTGAGAGTAGAAGGAAATAGTTTCAACTTCTGCTCATCTTCTGCATAGTCATAGGTTCGACAGATAACAACAAACTCAAACAAGAATGTGTCAAGATCTTCTATAGTCAAACCATGGAAGTGAGGTAGGGCTGAGGGACTTATATTCTTCATTTTAGTGTCCCCATTGGCCTTCCAGATGGGAAAGGTACCCTCTATTCTTTCTCCATTCCCCCTAGCATTTCTGTTTTCAGCCATTGTCTCAGGAGGAATGTTTTCTTCTTCTTCTTCCCCTATATGTTCTTCAAATATCTCTGGTTGTTCACCTAAAGGTTCTTCTTGATCATTGCCACCGAAGAAGAGAGAAGGTTAGTTATGTGATGTAGTGGGATTGTTGGGAAAGAATTTTCCTGAATTATCTATGCTCCTTCGAGGCATGAAAGGAAATCTTTTTGGTTGGTTTTTGTCTTTTCACTGCTTGTACCTACAAAACTAAAATTGATTGAACAAACAAATTGCAACTAACTGAAATGAACTTGCTGAGTTGAAATTGTAGAATTGAAAAGGAAAGCAAATGAAAGACAGAATTGAAAGTAAGGAAATGACTAATCTACTTTTGCTGAAATGGAAATTGCAGAATTGAAAATGAAAGAAGGGAAATGCGGAAACTGAAAGAAACAACTACTCTACTTTTGCTGAAATAAAATACTTAGCAGAATGTTGCGATAGAAAATAGAAGAAAGTAGTAATCACAAAATACTCTGACGTTTCCCTAGCAACGATGCCAACTTCTATGGTTTCCAGAAGAATCTCTATATGTGATGAAATAGAGGAAATCTTACTCTACAGAGGTTACTCTACTTGCAGAAAGGAAAAGAAAACTAAAATGTAAAGTAAACCTAACAAACCCTACTTAACCAACTAATCCTACTTTTGCAGAAAGAGAGATGAAAAACCATGAAAATGAATGCCATTACCTACTTAAGAAGTAAACAACATCTACTCAAGCTATTTCTATAAGTAAATGAACAAAAGACATCTTTTTGGATTTTTATGTATTTTTATGTGAAATTGTCATGCATGTAATTTATTTGATTGTGAATGTGGCAGTGATTAGGTGACGATGGAGGGCGGTTTTGGGACTTGAGAAGGTGTAGGATGGTATGGATGGGTCCTAGGAGGTCTCAGGTGGCCTTCTGGAGGCTTTTCCCATAATCAGATTTAAAAAAGAAGCCTACAGGAAAATCTACATGAGGCTGCAAGGGATCTATAGGAAGTCTACAAGAGGATGTCGAGAGCAGTTTTGGAGGTTTTGAAGGTAGGAAAGTGGGTGGAAAGGGTAGTTGAAGGCTAGGATGATGTGTTAAGATATCTAGGGTCCATCAAGAATGATTAGGGGAGGAAAAGATGGTCGGGAGAGAGGAAGAAATCCTATGGAAAAATGCAAAAAACTAACGCAGATTTGAGGTGAACTTTGGGTGACCTGTAGGGCATAGATCAAGGAGAGAATGTGATGGCTGGTAGGCTGACTTGCTCGGAGAAGAGATTTGTTGAAAAAGGACCTGAAAATCAAACAAGAAGATCAAGCAAGCAAGGAAACTAAATACATCAAAAAACAAAATTTTGCATCAAGCTAATCTAGATTATGAGCTATGGAAAGAAATGCTGAAAATGCTATAATGAGAGAAATCATGGAAGGAAACTTATTGGAAGACAGAAATGAGCATGGTGAAAGAGATCTAAAGCAAAGCATTAACCTTCTAACAAACCGCAATGCTAGAAATCTTATGGAGAAGGCAAATTTGTGTTTTTTGTGGTAGCAAGAGGGTCTTGGCCTCAGTTCATGGTCCCAAAGGGAGGAAAGGAGGCCAAGGCTCTGTTGATGGCTTTTTTGTATCTTATTTCTATCACTGTTCAACCTGCTATAGAAAACTCAAATGGAAACAACCTTCTAAATTACCAAAAGAAACCTTACTTGAATCACGAGAGAAATTTATCTAACAACAACTAATCCATAAACTGAAACAAAACATATAAATACAAACAGGAGAAGCTTGGCTACTTGGTTTGGGCCCTAACCCAAGAGCTTCAGCCCTCTGAGGTAATTCAGTGCTAGCTCAAAAATGATCTCATCTTTATTATCAAAATAATACTAGGATTACATGACACTGTTAACAAAAGTAAGTTCGAAGTTGAGTAGAGCAAAGCTGCAACAAAAATTCAAAAATTTGACTAAGTTCCTAATGAGGCCCTAGGCCTCTCTACTTATACAATTGAAGCTCCCAATAGCTTCTTTACAGGGAGGCTTGGCTCCCAAAACTTGAAATAAACAGAAGTGATCCTCCACTTGCTCGGCTGCCTCCTAGTGCATTGATGTGGTTGTTTGTGCTCCGAGCTGTATGATGGAGAATTCGAAGTGGGGATTCATAAATGAGGGGGACACCCTCCTATAAATCCTCTCCCTTGTCTACTTCGAATTATTGTTGCCAATTGTCCATTAAATATTTGAATTTATCTTCAAAATTGAACAAAAATCTGCATTAAACACATATTAGAGTCCATGGCATAATGACCAACCCAGCTCACTCCATAAGCATAAATATAATAAAAAAGCATGCAATAAGCTAAGAGAATGGTTGATTAAACTATGTTGGGAGGCAAAATGAGCCCATATAATTACCCATTTATGGGGCTCATCAATAGCCGACACATCTCTTCTCAGAGATAACCTACCATCGCCCTAGCTGGCTTATTTCCATTGTTGTTTGTAAGCATATTTCAGTATTTTACATTAATGAAATGAAGTATTATTTCCACTGCATCTTTGTGTTTATGGTTCTCTCTATAATTTGTTGTGTTCCTGTTTAAATCCGGATCAGATCAGATCTAAAAATTTTGATGCACTTGTCAATTTGTTTTTCCACCATACTCTTAAACTCTTTAAAGTACTCAAAAACATCACTCTTCTTTTTTATGAAAGAGACTAGTGTATACCTAGATCTATCATCAACGAAAATAAGAAAATACCATGCTCCACCAAAATATCTAGTTTGCATAGGTCCACATACATCAATATGAATTAATTCAAGTATTCCCTCTGCCTTTTTTCTTTATGTATAGGAAATTCCTCACTGTGTTGCTTGCCAAGTGCACATGCTTCACATTCAACATGATCATTCTTCATAACAGGAAGACTTTCAACCATTGTGTTATGTTGAAGCAACATTAAATCATTGTGATTTAGATGTCCATACATGTGATGTCATAACTCTACCATTGACATTGTTGTAGATGACAATGCTTGATAACCTGTTCTGGTCACATCTAACTTATAAGCATCCAACTCTGGTACCTGTGGAAATACCCTTGTAGTGATCTTGAATATCTTTCGCAACACACTATGATTTAACAAATTCTAGCTTCAAATCTTGGTCAACAATAGTATAAACAAAAATTATTATTTTTTTGATACCAAGAACATACATCACATTATGGCTTTGTTTCTATTGTCCATTAGGAAAATTCACACCTATTACTCCATAACCTTGAACTTTAAGTGATTTGTTATCTCCTAAATAAACACATGTTCCATCGATGTTCTCATAATATTCATCAAACCAATCCTTATTACAAGCCATATGGAGTGATGCACCAGAATCAATGGACAAACATTCACATCATCAGCTTCCGTAGACAATGCAACATAATAAACAAACAATTTAATATTTTTAAATCCATCATTGATTGAGGTGTCTTTGTCCACATAATTTCCATTATGCCTTTTGTTTATTTGTCTTAACTCATTATATTTCCTTTTATGGTAATCTTTAGAGTGATGACCAGGTTTGCCATAATAATAACAATCATCATTTCTCTTATCATGAGTTGGAAATTTAGATTGTGTCATACCTTTATGTTTTGCTTGAAACAAGCCTCCTTTGTTCTTGTCCCATGGTCTGCCTCTGTATGGTTGTTTACCCTTGGCTACCAACACCAAATCTGAACTACTAGAGCCCAAATTAAAGTTCTTCATCCTCTCCTCCTCTTGTAGAAGAATTCATGTCAACTCATCAAATGTAGGGGCTTCTCTCTAGCTGAAAGACTTGAAACAAAAAATTGATAATCTTGCACTAAACCCTTTAATGTGATAGTGACCAAGTTAGTACTAGACACCTTTTCACTAATATCTCCTAACTTATCACATAGATCTTTGACACAAGAAATGACATTGCTTATATTTTCATTTTCTTCCATTTTTGTAGCTAAAAGCGTAGTCTTCAAAAACAAGATCTGGTTTGTATTTGTTGTTTCATACAAACCCTTGAGCACATCCCACTTTTCCTTGGATGTTTTGCAATCTCTGATTTGAGGAATAATGTTGTATTTTACAGACATATGCAACAACACTTTTGTTTTCGTCTCTCCCAATCTGGAACAGAAGCTGCAATAGTAGCGTTGGGCTCATCTCCACTCACAATGGCCCACAAATTATAACCATCTAAAATGGTCAACAACTTGAATTTCCAATTCACATAATTTCCTCCATCAAATTTGGTGGATTCATTCAAATAAGTATCAACCAACATATTTGACATAATAACAAAAATATTTCTCCAATCAACAAAATGCAACAAAATCCACCAAATTTAAAGTCAAATACACCAAATACGCTAAAGAAAAACCACAACCATACTAAAAAAATTTGAGCCAATTTTACATACAACCAACCTCTCCAATATAACTCCCCTTTTTAATCAATTATTTCTCCTTTTCCAAACTTCCTCTCCAAAACATTATTTTTCCTTTTTATAAACCAATCTCTTTTTTTATTTAATTGTGTAGCTCTCTTAAAAAGTGAAAAAAAGGGATAGAAATGAGTTTCACCAATAAACAAAGCCAAAATTTCCCCGCAACAAATATTTTTGCTCGTATGTCTCCTTTAAGCCATGCGTAATTTCCTCTCCATAAAAAACCAAAGTCAAAACAAGTGTTTCCAACCAGGCTTTGACTTTATTGATTTGTCTGGCTTTAAAAATAAAAATAAAAACAAACTGTTAAACCTCTTCCAAAGGGCCGTGGAGAGAAGCTGGAAAATTAAGCAATGTATGCAAATTCAAGGAAAGCTTAGCAATGCATTACATGCATTCTGACCAACAAAACGATGGCCCAGACTGCAAACAATACCTAAATATCTTGGGACCGAAGGTGACACACGCTACAACGTGCAGGGGGGTTTCTTAACGGCAATATTCTTCGGCGGAGCCTTTAGCGACTATAGCAGCGACATCTACACGGTCGCAGTGGATGCTCCCAGACAACAACACAGTCTACAGCCACTCCTCACGACTGCAACCGATCTCCACCGGCTCACATATATAACCAATAGAGGGAAATATCTTATTAACAGAAAAGGGGAGGCTGCTGGCAAGCAGTACCTCTCATGCGAATACATCTGGACAGCTTCTACGACTTTCTAACCGATTATATGTATCTGTCTCATAAGAGACACATAAGCATAACAAACTGTCTGGGTGGACAAATATCAAAATGAAATGGGGAAAGAAAATTCTTCGAAATGCTCCTCTATCATTATTCATGAGTGCTTGTTGCATGAAGATGAGCATTTGATGTGTGGGACCAATACTCTGCCACCAGCTTCCCGAACAACGATTCTTCCCTCTCCATCAGTTTCAATGGATGATCACACTCCACCATCTCACCTGCATGTATTCAAAAAATCGTGACAATTCAAATTAGGTACAACTGAATACATCCACTTTCACTACCATCCATTTCCTCGAGTACAACAAATTCATTTAAAACTTGAAACCATCCATGCATACAGCAGAGAGATAAGTTAGAATGATAGGGCTTTACCATCACTGATGGCAACAACCATGTCACTGTCCATAACAGTAGGTATCCTGTGTGCAACAGTAATTACAGTGCAATCTGCAAATTCCTTTCTAATTATTGTTTGGATAATGGCATCTGTAGCATTGTCTATCGATGCTGTTGCTTCATCTAGAACAAGGACTCGACTTTTCCTTAGCAATGCACGTCCCAAACAAAATAATTGTTTTTGCCCAACACTCCAATTCTCTCCATCGCTCGCCACTGCATTTCATCGACCTTTTAGAGCCACAAAAACCTTCCAAATCTAACAGCCAAATTCTTGGCCCCATGTCAGAATTTTATTATATTCAAAAGTATATTTATTACAAAATTTACCTGGTGCATCTAAGCCATCCACCTTCCCTCTTACAATGTCTCCAAGTTGACACTTGTTCAGAACCTTAATCAAAGCAGAAAATAAATTCATAGCATTGTTTATTTTTTCATTCTACATATGATAAACTCAGTTATAGATTATGTTGAATAGAATTTACATACTTCCCAAATTGTCAAGTCTGAGTGCTCAGATAATGAATCTAGGTTGAAGCGAATAGTTCCACGAAAAAGAGTTGGCTCTTGAGGAATAATCCCAAGGCGCGACCGCAAATCATGAAGCCCAATAGAAGTAATATCCAAATCATCTATAAGGATTCTACCCCCTGCAGGTTCAACTAATCGAAAAATAGCACTAATGAGAGTGGTTTTCCCACTTCCTGTTCGGCCAACAATGCCAATCTTTTGCCCTCCTTCAAATGTACATGTAATACCCCGTAAAACAAGGGGACTATTGGATCTATATCTAATCTGCACATATATCAAATATATTTGACTGAAAACATTATTAACCATTCAAATTTATAATTTGAACACAGTCATCTTGTTAGAAAACACAACTCAGATACCTTCAAGTCTTGTAATTCCACCTTCCCGTGCGAGGGCCAATTATCCGGTGGTCTGTGATCTTCTATAACGGCTGGGGCCTCACTAGGAATGTGCATGTACTGTTTGATGCGTTCTACAGAAACAATGCAGTTTGCAAGTATACATTGGTTTTGAATACTTTTAACAAACGATTTGTTCAATGTTAGACCATAAGAGAAGGCCATCCCAACAAAGCCTGCACCAGTTCAAATGGTTAGGCATGATTATCTTATACATAAAAGCCGTCCAGTTACAGCAGAAATCACCCACAGTTGACATTTAGTTTCATTGTTCATACCAGGATTGAAGCTGCCCTTTGGAAGTAGAACCATAGCAAGAGCAGAGGAGCAAAGAACAGCTGCATTTAACACCTCCAGACGTTGAATCAACCATTCAATGGCTGAGAAACTGTAGAAAAAGGGACTCGAATTTTTGTCAATAAGGTCTAAGTTCTTTTTGAAGAACTGATCCTCAACCCTGAAAGCCCTAATGGTCATTATTCCTGCCATGGACTCGCCAAAATGATTTGCAATAGGTGATTTCGTTGTACCATTCAGTCTCATCAGTTCTTTAGCAGAAACAAAATAGTATTTCTGATTAAATTGAACAAACAAAAAATAAGTTATAATTTCTCACAATATTGACAGTCAAGTAAAAAGTTTTCCCAGGAAACTTGTGTGAGAATTAGCGGTTTACCTGGAGTTGAAAGGCCAAATAAATCAATGGAATCGCTGCAAACAAAACTTGCCATGTTACGACAGCCATGACTCCAAGATTGCTGTAAGCTTGCATGGTAGATGACATGCACATAACAAAGGCGAAAGGAATGTCTACATCAAGGATGCTGAAATCTGAAGAAACCTGGAAAAGGAGGTGGAGCAGATAAATGGCAGTAGCTTTCTACGCACATGTATATTAGATTTCACTTTTTGGTAAAGTGCGAAAAGGAAAGAAGGAAGCCTATGGTGATTAAATAAAATACTTACTCTGCTCAGAACCCTTCCCAATGGAGTCGCATCAAAGAATGCCATTGGTGCTCGGAATAAAGAGGTCAGAAGCTCAGAAAAGAAGGACTTTGATGCCTCAAGCCCCAAAATCACGCGGAAGACTGACCGAAGGAATAAGAAAAATATAGATGTGAACCCAATGGCTGAGTACACTATTATTAACCTTAATACACCGATTTGAGGGCTTTGCACCTTAGCAGCCATCCAAGTATTTCCTAAAATCTGCCCAATCAAAAATATAAGATTACCAAGACTAGCACATAAAAAATATAAGAAACCTTTATTCTGTTTCAAATAGTCAGTGTATGGCTTCAGACCGGTGTCCCCAACTTCCCTCTCTTCCCTTTTAACTAGCTGATCCCCGTTAGAAGCTATATTTGAAATCAGTTGTTCTTTCTGTGACTTGCTGCTTTTAATATCTCTCTCTTCCTTGACAGGTTCATCTTTTGTGAATGGCTTTGTCGCTGCTGATTCATGGGAACCAACAGTGTTCTTGTGTGCATTCACAAGGTTCCTAAATGTCTCACTTGAGACTAACAGTTCTTGATATCGGCCCGCTTGATGAATCTCACCGTCCAACATCAGCTGCAAAAGAGAGAAACTTCTGTGTAGAAAATAAAAAAAATAAAAGGCCAAAACTATTAGCATTAAATAATATGTTACAGTCGCAGAAAATATTTTAATGTGCCATCCATCAGAAAATTTTGCCAAAAGGATGTTTACAAGCAGGCAAACAGCTTCCACATGACTAGGGTAACTGTTTACTAACCATAATAGCATCGAATGCCGGGAGAAAATCAACTTGGTGTGTTACAAGAATTACTGTCTTTTTTGACAGTGCTCCCATTATATATTCCTACACATCAAAATCTGTGATCAATAGAAAAACGAAAATCATTGCTATAGAAAAGTGAAACATACAAAATTAGTACCAGCTACATAATAATTTCAAAACAAAGGAAATGACATATTAACCTTAAACAAGCTAGTAGCAGTATGAGCATCAACAGCACTGAAAGGATCATCCAAAAGATAAATATCAGAATCTTGATATAAAGCACGGGCAAGCTGTATCCGCTGTTTCTGGCCACCACTGAGATTCGCACCTCTTTCTCCTATTTCAGTCAGATCACCAAAGGGAAGATTCTGGAGATCTTTGTCCAGGGAAGACTTTAAGATAACCTCCTGATACTTCTGCTCCTCCATGGGACGTCCGAATAATACGTTGTCTCGTACCGTTCCTGTTTGAATCCATGCAGTCTGAGAAACATATGCGAGGGTGCCATAGACTTGCAACTGCAGAGGCAGGGCTGAGTACAATGAGAAAAAGAAAACCCCAATTTAAATGGTTGATAATTTAGGTTGAGGTAAATAATCCATACTCACCCCGCCCCTCAGCTTTGGTACTTCTCCAAGTATTGCAGCTAAAAGAGTTGATTTTCCAGATCCAACTTCTCCACAAATTGCCAATTTTTGGCCATGCTTAACCTCCATATTTATGTTTCTCAATGTGGGCTTTGATGAACTGGAATCCCAGGTGAATGTTGCAGAATTGATAAGAAGAGAGTGGTCAGAGTTCTGAAGAAATACCCCCTCAACCACCCGATCCTGTAATTCAGTAGCCTCGAGAAAGTTGACGAAACGACTTAATGAGACCTTTGCTTGAATGGTAACAGCAATTGCATCAGGAAGTACTCTAATTGGTTCTTGAACGAGGCGCAAAGTGGCTATGAACGTGAAAACGTTGCTTGGAGTAAGAGGAATATTAAGAAAATAGCAGGTTACAAACGTTGCAGTCGAAACCAAAATGGGAGTTGACCAAGACAAGAACGAACTGTAGGCTCTTCGAAACTGAACTGCGGAGAGCCATTTGAACTCTACCATGCGCAGCTTCTCAATACGCTTTTTGAAACGTTCCTCCCATGCATGCAATTTGAGTACTTTCATATGCACCAGAGCTTCTGTGGTAGCCCTTAACCGCTGATCCTGGGCTGACATGAATTCAGTTTGAAACTTCTGCTGTAACTTTGCCAATGGAGAGTTACAAAGCATGGTAATGATGATAACTGCCAAGGTTGAAAGTGTCGCCCATCCAATTGCATGGACAAGGATGCTTAAAACAAGTATAAGCTGGAGTACTGCAGTCCAAGTCTGATGAAACGAGAAGGGAAATTCCCCAATACGGTAAGCATCTACCCCCATATAATTGATGATCTCTCCTGCTGTATGCACCTGTTTAGCTTCATTGGACAACTTTAGTTGTTTCTGATAGATTGCTGCAATGAGTGAAGAGCGCATTTGCAGACCAAGCCGTCTAGTGCCAAAACACCGTTGCCTTTGAGATAATGACTCTATTGCCTTGGCAATAAAGAGTGTTCCTACCAAAATAAAACCTTCGTATTTGAATGATTGTCTACCTTCTGAAAATCCAATAAAGGCGTCCAGAAGAAGTGGTCCAGAAGCCACAGTAACTATATTGAGAAAAGCATAGAACCCAGTCCTTGCCAGATTTTTCCAGTGACATCTAACCAAAGCCCAGAAGACTGGAGAGGCAGATGGGTTTTTCCGTTTTTGCCTAAGCAGTTCTTCTGTAAATAGTGTGTAACTACTCTTTGCTTGATCTTCTCCGCTCACACAAGGCAAATCATCTTCTTCTAGAGGCCTCTTCATTCCTTGGGACAAAAGAGAATTCAACCACCAAAATGTCATCCTGCTGGAGAATCCTGCCTTGGCAAAAGGAGTCACATTGGAATTTAACTTCAACAGCATCTGATTTTCCTCATAAAACCTTTGGCTGGAATCGAGATACCCATGATTTCGGTAAACCCCACTTAGAAGGGGTTCTGACAGAAAACCACCCTCTGAATACTTCAAATCCTCTTTCGCAGCACTAATGAGCATCAAGCAACATGCTGGCCATGAAAGAAGAGAGAGAATAGTCCCATAGGAAAGTTCTCTATCATTGATGGAATTCAGCCCAGCTGAAACACAATCCAATGTTCCAAGCAAAAATGACACGATCCACCAAACACGCACAAATCTCGTCATGGATCGTTTAAACCCACTTGCAACTGTTAATCCGAGACTAAACCATGCTAATCCTTGTACTAAAAGTACAAGCCATTCATGCAAGGGAGTTAAATGAGATCCATTGCCTAATTTCTCTTGTAAAAACCGAATTCCCAATCCTAAATTAATCGCACCCAATAGAATATTTATCACTGCAACACATACGCGAAATGGCTTTTGACGTTTCACTTTTCTCAGTATGCTTCTCCGCCTTGCCCATTTGATGAGAACAATGGACCAGAATGTCAGCAAGAATACTAAATATATGATTGTGATCAGAGCATGTTCACTGCACGAGGAAAAAAGAAACGTGTGTAGTAATTCAGCGCTGAAAGATGGGGATAAACCGCAGCTCTCTTCGCAGTTTTGAGCAGGGGACGATGAATTTGGGGGGCCACAAAATTTGCTCCAGAGCTCTGGGTTTGATAAATCAATTCAATGAATGGCAATTAATAAGAAAATATTAGAAGTTCTTAACCAATTTTAACTATCAAAACAATCTTAGAAACATACAGATCTCAGATTATAAATATGCCATAATACGAGAGACATGTCACCCAGTTTATTGTGAAATCCTTGTAATTTTTACACAATAAAAACAGAGGAAATGAAAAATAATTTGAAAATTAAGGATGGACAAACTATGACAGATATGGTCAGCTCTCAGGTGAGTCTAGCTCAACCTGAGAGTACCTGCTCACAGGCCATTCCATTCACCAGCGAGAAAGTTCATACATATATATGGTTACAAGTTTGTTAAGGAGTTTGAACTTTTCTTAGTATGTTTGTCCACGTAGCCCATTTGATGAGAATAATGGACCAAAATGTCAGCAAGAAGACTAAATGTATGATTGTGATCAGAGCATGTTCGCTGCACGAGGACAAAAGGAAGGTGTGTAGTAATTCAGAGCTGAGAGATAGGGGTAAACCACAGCTCTCTTCACAGTTTTGAGCAGGGGACGATGAATTTGGAGGGGCACAAAAATTGCTCCAGATCTCTGGGTTTGATAAATCAATCCAATGAATGGCAATTAATAAGCAAATATTAGAAGTTCTTGACAAATTTCAACTATCAAAACATTATTAGAAACATATAGATATCAGATTATAAATATGCCATAATGCGAGAGCCGTGTCACCCATTTTATTGTGAAATCCTTGTAGTTTTTACACAATAAAACAGAGGATAATTGTTAAATGAAAATTATAGTCAAAACAATGAGCTTACCTGTAAATATCGCCATCCTTGTTCCTTAAGCCAGGTCCTACTACATATACTTGAAGGATTTGATTTAGAACCGGCTCACTCACGTTCTCACTATGGCTTGGGAGGTCTGCAGTGGCTGCTTATGAATTATTAATGGTTTTGGCTTATCATATTCTCCTCTCCTCTGAAGAGCTCTTAATATAAGTACACCATTCACTGCAGAAATTGGTAAGCTCTTTCATTTGTTCAGTTCATAAACATCCTACTTCTGCAGTATTCTCTATGCTCCCCGAGTTTGCTAATCGGTTATTCAAAGGCAATTAGACCATTGCGAAAATCTCTATCAGCCAAAAGAATTGAACTTAGCCAAATCAGACTAGAAACCATATTCTTTCACACAGTATTCAAGTCAGCTACAACAGGCCTCTCGAAGCTCTATACCGATCACTTTAACGAAGGCAGTGATACCATTTTATACAAGAAAAATTGCACTGATCCAATACAGTGTTATGAAGGCCGGCGCAGCAGCTCGGAATCCCATTTAAAACAGAGCTGGTCCTAAGCTTCTGCTGAACTAATCACTCCTATTTATGGGACTTTTATTGTGTTGATTCTCAGAGAGGACAAAATTAAGCTGACTGGTCTCGGAGAGGACAAAATTAAGTTGACTGGCATTCTCCTGACTCCCCACATTTCGCACAGGAAGGAAATTATGATAGAGTAGCAGCCCCAATTTTGCTTGGAAATTAATGGAAATTTTGGAAGAAATATTTGGAAATTTGGGGTACAGTTGGTGAATTTCAAGATTTTGGGTGCTAAGAATTCTACACAGTATTGAATCCATTTTCACTATTAAAGCAATCTGCCTGTTTAAATTTAACAGGACAGGAAAATTGAAATTGCGGATCGGTAGACAATGCCAATTATAATAAATCATGGATATCAGTAGAGGACTCTTCCTCGAAGGTGCTTGGATAAACCAAAATACTAATAAATGCCTACCTCTTAGGATGAGATACAGAAATGTGCGTCATGGGTGATGATTTATCTTTTGTTCAGCCGACAACAATTGATTGGAACGGACTGGCCAACGATTGGTCCTACCTCGCAGGATGAGATACAGAAATGTGCGTCATGGGTGATGATTTATCTTTTGTCCAGCCGACAACAATTGATTGGGACGTAATGGCCAACGATTTGGTCCCACCTCGCAGGATGAAATACAGAAATGTGCGTCATGGGTGATGATTTATCTTTTGTCTAGCTGGCAACAACTGATTGGAAAGGAATGGCCAACGATTTGGGCTTTTTCTTTTGCTTTTTTTCCACATTTTATTTTTGATAATTCCAAAACAAAAAAATGAACAGAGAAAAATGTTATGTTTTGCACAGGATTTTAATATGGGAAGCAAGAATAGTTTTCTCGGAAAAATAGACTTTTTTCACACACATAAAAAACTTTATATTAATTAATAAACTGCTTGATACAAAAGGATCTTTCTCTTAACAGAGGGATTACACCAGGAACACTTCAGTGCCACACAAAAATTTATTGTCTTCTCTTTTAAAAATACTCTCTCTCCTGCAAATATTTTTACACCGCTGTGTGTAAAAATTTCTTACATTTACTGCTGTAAAAAAAAAAATTCTTTACATTCGCTTTGCTGCGAGTTTCACTTCTACGCTGCTGCGTATATTCTTATTACATTGCATACAAATTTTCTTTACACTGCTGTGTAACTTTTCTCACACCCTGCTGCCTGCTTCCTTTGCATTTCCTTAAGAAAAAAAAATCCTGCACTTTCACGCTTTTACATATTACATATTACATTGCATATTTTTTAACAATAAAAAAAAACATGACCATACTTTTCTTTTAATTGTGCTATACTCCCGTACATAATAAACTAAAATCTTTTACTTATATTTACGAACCTCAATTAATTTTATTTATTGTTTTACTGGCGGTCAAACAAAACTTTCACTTCACGTAAGTTCATGTTGTAGGTTTGTTCACAACCGTAGATCTAATCCAACGGATGACAACAATATCGCACGGCCCATTTCTACTGAAGTTTACGCTTCGACGAAAACCTGTTTTGGAAAACAGCTCAACCACGTGTCAACTACTGATTGTAATCGCTACCCCTCCGGAAAATACCACGTGCTTGTGAAAAGCGGTGCGATGGAGTCTGGGGATTTTCTGAAATAAATGCGTTGCACGACAGTTGAAATTATAATTTCAACACTCTTCTTTAATTTCAACTGTTGGGTTATCAGTATCTTGTGACCACCAACAACCCCCCTCCTTATGAAGTATTATTGCTAATACTAAATAAGTGGGGACCCTCAAAAAAATTAGTTAGTGTTACATTTTCTTTTTAGATGAAACCTACAACATCATGGACTTAGGAAAATACCTTGAAAAATCTAGAAAACCTAAGTTTCATAATGAAGAAAATTAAATTTACTCCCAAAAGGATATCACATTGCGCAAAAGATGATAGGATACACCTTCTAAAGAGTTAAAATGATAAAAGACGATATTGCGACGTGAAACTTCATCGCATCGCATATACTGAAGACAAATGCTTACATTGAAAAACTTTAAAACATCGCCGATATGCGATATCGCATATCGCACATCGCAAATATCACAAGAATTACACAAGAATTATAACGATATGCGATATTGCGATACTGCAATACTGCGACACCTCAAAGTTGCGATACTGCGATCTGCGACGAAAACATTACGATGATATTGCGACATTGTGATATTGCGATACTGCGATAAAAACAGCACGATGATATTGCAACATTGCGATATTGCGATACTGCAATCTGCGACATCGCAAAGCAAAAATGCAGGACTCCTCCATCGCAGTTGGTTCTGGCTCATTGTTCGAGAAAACTCTTTAGCCAAGAGTTGGTCATGTATTTTAATGCGAATTAATGGGTTATTGCCAGTTGTTAATGAAGTAGGGTGTTGTGTTTTTCAAAAAAAATAACTCACGTAAGGTGGCATGTCCTGTATATCTTCGGCATTTAAAAGTTTTCATGTTATTAGTCCTTTATCATTACTTCTACCTCAATGTAAACTACAGGAAAGAAGGACGAAGCATTACACAGGGCACTATACAGAAAACAACGAAGAGGGAAAGCAACGCTCCAATGTACATTTCGGAAGGCATACTTAATCCACTCAAGGAAGAAAAAGAGCCGCAGAACTCTTCGGAGGCATCTATCACAGATTTC
The DNA here is from genome assembly GCA_000404065.3 of Pinus taeda. Lineage (NCBI taxonomy): Eukaryota > Viridiplantae > Streptophyta > Pinopsida > Pinales > Pinaceae > Pinus > Pinus taeda. The sequence continues at coordinate 72,720 of APFE030866363.1, forward strand.
TCATGTATAGTCATGGTTGAATGGATACTGAAAGATGCTGATACTAGAAACAAACAGTTTAATTCTCAGGGTCAAGAGCTCACAGAAATACTATTTTTACAAATTTTGGGTTTTATACCGAATGAGAGAAAAAGGTGCAAGAGGCAAAAAACCGGATCAAGGAAGCCCGGATCAAGAAACAGAGGCAGTTTCCGAGAGGAAGGTCCCTAGTTGCTCAGTCACCTACGAGCCCCGAAAACTGCAAGAAATCAGCGATAAAAGCAAACTGGAAACAGAAGCTATCCGAAGGTTAACCAAGTTGAAATGAGATTTTTACCAGGCATACATGATAATGCTACATATTCATTGGATGATTATCAAGCGTATCATCAATTTCACTGAGAAGAGAATGCCAGCTCTTGCCGTTTCTATTTGCTTAACTCAACCAAAGGCGGAAGACAGTCAGCCGACTCTACTCAGAAATACTAATGCTTGCGACATTAAGGAGTGGATTTCGAATAGTTAGTAGATTTAATTTTAGAATAGTTTTGCTTAGAAAGAGGACGGTCATTTAAACTTAATCCTCAATTTCTGTAAATAAGTTATTTAGTTAGTAGTATTTAAACTCTTCTCATGCATTTAGAGAAGGGTCCAGAAATTTATCAAAAACTTATCCTCAGAACATGCACTTTTGCACCCTCAGAGAGGTTTTGATGAATGAATGGACAGGGTTTATTTGATATTTGCATTTGATATCTGCTATTGATGTTGCACTTTCTGTACTTTTAGTAGATGTTGAATCAAGGAGAGATAAATCAATCATTGCTTTGAAGCTCATGAGTAGGACTAGTTATAAATGGTACTTTTATCTCTTAACCATTTCTGCTTATGCGTTAAAGCGATATTCAGTTTTCAGTTATTTATATGTTACAGCATGAATGTCTGAGTTATCATTTCGCACTTTTGTACAGTGATAACTATTTGTTTATGTTTAGTGTATGAATAGCTCATTTATGCGATAAGTTTTAATAGCTGTTTCGTCTAACTTCTTATACGAAGTAGCTCATTTTTATCGAATTCCTTTCTTACGATAGCTGAATGATCTTTATTACCATTTATTGTATGAAATCTTTTTAGATCGCATAGAAGAAAGATCACACCTCGGGTTAGCATAAATTTCGATGTTTTTTCTGTTTATTAGAATATATAGTATAGCATTAGATTAGATAGAAGTATTCCAGTCCGAACAGAAACACCCTTCTTTCTCACACACACACACACAGAATTGGGAAACTCGTCCCAGATCCCCAGTCGGACCCCCTATACCAAACAGATAAGGAGCTGCCAACCAAGGTCCGGACTGGGCGGGTATCCCCCTTGTTGTCGACCCGATTTTCGGGGCCTTCAACATATTTGACGCTAGAATGAGGGCTTGAACTATGAATGGCAAGTAAATCCAAATCAAAATACCATTCTGAAAGTAATTCGCCCTCACCATCTCCTCCGACTTCTCCATTGCACTTAATTCCAGAGTTAGAAGTCGCTAGAGCATCATCCGCTGCTACAAATCCTGACATTTCATAGCAATCTGTAATTGAACTTCCTGAAGTCGAATCTCTAATTCATAAACTTCAGCGATTTTCCATTTCCCCTCAAAGATCTAATAAATCTCAGGGCAGCGTTACTTCGCAGTATAACTCTGCTCATCCCTTGACCAGACTTAAGAGTGAAAAGTTTGGTATTCGGCCAACCGAACTACCTCTTCCTAAAAGGAAAAGAGCAAGGAAGTCACCTAAAGGGTCCGACAGCAAGACTCTTTCATCAACATCTTCCATCTCAACTTCTCTACAGTGAAGTCAACCATCTACTCCACCACCCCAGACCATTATCAATCCACCTAGTTCAATCCTGAGGTAGGCATGCTAGCAGAAGAGCACATAAACAACTTTATGCTATCCATCAACCTCAATGGAGTTACTAATGAAGATGTTGTTGTTCGACTGTTTCCTTATACCCTACAAGGAACAGCCGGATTGTGGTATTTTTCGTTACCCTCTGGATCTATTACCAGTTGGGACATCTTCCAAGATCAATTTCTAACCAAGTTTGGTGACGACAAGTCTACGGCAACGTTAATCAACGACCTATCCAACCTTAGGGCAGAATCTAGAGAACCGATTAAAGATTTCAATCTATGTTTCAATAAGATTTTAAATGAAATTCCTACTACTTCCCAGCCCAACGAGGAAGTGCGATGTGAATGGTATATCACTGCATTACCATCAAACATATCAATCTTCGCGAACAGAGCTAATAAAACAACCCTTGCTGAAAACACAAAAGAAGCCATAGCAGTAGAAAAATGTATAATAGCCTTAGAGAAGAAATCTGCGTTAGAAGACCGGAAGTCTAAGAAGGTCACCTTCAAAGAAGAGTCCAAGAAAAAACAAGCAAAAGATCCATTCGATTTGGAGGGATTAAAAAAAGTTCTTAAGACCATGTCTAATGAAATGGTCGACATAAAAAAGCAAGTAGCAGAAACTTCTTCAAAAAGGCCCTACAGAGCTTTTAAAAGAGGCCCGTCAACGGATTCAAAGCCACCAAATGCTATAACAAATGCTGAATCTAAGGAAGAGGAAGAGGAAATTGCCACCGAAGGGCAAACCGATGATGAAGAAGTAGTAGAATTACAAGGAATGTGGGATTTCATCCTCCCACAAGAGGAAGATCAAGAAGTATTCCCAGTTAACACACGAAGTAGAAACTAGCTTGATCCTCCCCAAACTACCCCAAAACCAAAGAACGCAAGCCCTGCAACAAAGGATAAAGTCGCAACAAAGAAAACGACATCTAAAGCGACTCAAACTAGCCCAGTCCAAACACATTCACCTACTCCATCTAAAACACTGACCGTTTCGGATGAAATGGAGTACAATATCATAGAAGACATGAAAAAGACTAGGGCAAATATCACTCTGTATGAATTGAGCAAGCTAAAGCATCAACAAAGGATAATGATGAAAGAATTACATGCTGTGCCAGTTGCACCTTTGCCTACCGCTGTAATTTCTCAAGCTTCTCAGAACATGGGAAGACCTCCAAGTAATACGACTAATAGCATTGATCCAAATGACATCGCTTTAATTGGAGGTAGATCAAGATCTCATACTCCCCCTTTCCTCCTTATGAAATTTTTAACAAAAATGTACATAATTGTTTGGTGGATTCAGGTGCTTCATCGAATATTCTACCAAAGTCCGTATGCACTAAATTAGACGTTCAACCACAGAAATCCGCTATTCGCATCGTTCCACTGGATCGGTCTCAAGTTTGAAGTCATCAGTGAACTAAATCAAGTAACCATAAGGTTGTCATCCAACCCGAAGGTATGTCAAGTAATTGATATTTTAGTGGCTGATATCCCTGAGTTTTATGGCTTAATTCTTAGCAAGGATTGGTCAGAAAAATTGCATGGATACTTCTCAACTGACTGGTTTCATATGTAGCTGCCTTACAATGGTAAGCCAAATCAAATAAAAGTTGAATGAGAATTACATCAGAAGTACATAGCAACGGAGTTAGAAGGGGAAAATAAACCAACAGCATATAACAGTAGCATAATTGACAGTTATTCAGTAGATTCTTTTCTCAGCAATTTTAATGCTCATACATCCCCATATTTAGAACATTACGTTTTGTTCCAAGTCGAAATTTTTTCTCAAACTGATAGTTCAAAATGTATCAATTTTTTAGATAAACCTATAAATAAGTCTTTGTTTTGGAAATTAGTTTTTGATGGTTCTAAATCCAACGAAGGAGCAGGAGTAGGATGCGTGCTTATTAGTCCAGAAGGAGACAAAATCATGTTAACATGCAGGCTCGAATTTGATTATACCAACAATACAACAGAATATGAAGCTTCAGTTCAAAGGCTGTACAAAGCAATCGAGCTAAACATAAAGTATCTCCAAGTCTTCGGAGACTCTGAAATTGTAGTCAAACAGGTACGGAATACTATACATTGCCTGTCAGGTCATTTAAAACACTATCAATCTTTAGTTCAATATCTGATTGAACATTTTACAGCATTCAATATTTCATCAATTCACAGACTCCAGAATGCAAGCGTTGACCTTTTAGCTAACGTAGCTTCTAAGCTCATTCCTTCAGAAGATTTTAGTCCAGATAGATTTTCAATAGAATTAATATTTAGACCTTCTATTCCTGACAACATCACAAATTGGAGAACATTCAACGACGATCTTGATATCGTAAATTTCCTTACTTCTGAAGGATCCTACTCCAACCAATTAATCAACGAAGATCAACATGATCGGAAATTACAACAAGATAGCACTCACAATGCTATACCTAAATCAGTGGTCAAGTTAGAAGACCTGTACGATTTGAAAGATTGGTTTAAAAGGTCCACCAATTCGAAGCTCCAAAGTTCGACCTTGAATTACGAATTGGTAAACCTGGGAACCGATGCCAAACCCCAAAACATAAATCTAGGCCTTGGCCTAGCTCCCGAAGAAAATCTAGCATATATTCGTCTTTTAAGACAATACAAAAAAGTGTTTGCTTGGAATTATGATGAACTTAAAACATACGACACATTTATCATTCAACATACTATTCCGATGATCGATAATAAAAAACCTGTCCAACAAAAATTGAGAAAGATTCATCTCAACTTAGAAAATTAGATAAAAACCGAACTCAATAAGTTGTTGAAAGCCAAGATAATTTTTCCCGTCAAACATTCTAAATGGGTCTCCAATATGATATCTGTTAGAAAGAAAAACGGAGATATTAGGAATTGTATTGACTTTCGCAATCTCAACAAAGCCTATCAAAAGGATAACTTTCCCTTACCACCTATGGAGCAGATATTGCAGGCAGTGGCAGGCTCATAATTAATGTCTTTCTTAGATGGATTTTCAGGATACAATCAAGTGCTGGTAAATCCTGATGATCAATTGAAGACCACATTCAGAACTAAATGGGGCACATATGCATATCGCAAGATGCCATTTGGTTTGATTAACGCTGGTGTCACATTCCAGAGAGCCATGGACATTGCATTTAAAGGTTTAGTCAATAAGTCAGTAGTAATTTATTTGGATGATATAACCGTGTACTCCAAGAAAGGAGGTGACCATCTCAAAGACTTAAAGCAAATCTTCTAACAATATTTAAGGTACGGAATTTCACTTAACCCAAAGAAATCTTTTTTCGCATTAAGTGAAGGGAAACTTCTAGGATTCATAGTGTCAAAATCTGGTATTCACATCGACTCTGACAGAATCAAAGAAATTTCTGAAATATCCCTACCTCATAACAAAAAATCCATGCAATCCTTCCTTGGTCAAATCAATTTTGTAAAGAGATTTGTTCTAGATTTTTCACGAATTGTATCTCCTTTACAAACTATGATAAAAAAGAACTCTATTTTTAAATGGGGCCAAGATGAACATGAAGCGTTTAACCTGATCAAACAAGCTATCATTAATGCTCCATCTTTAGCTACTCCGAATTTTTGAGAGCCTTTTATTTTATACACATTTGCCTCAGATAAGTCATATGCTGCGATACTCACTCAAACGAATCAAGAAAAGGCGGAAGCACCAATTGCTTTTTTCAGTTCAAATTTGTAAGGTGCTGAATTAAATTACTCAGACGTGGAGAAATAGGCTTATGCTGTTTTCAAAGCAATGAAATACTTCAGACCTTTTCTACTCAAAACCCACACCAAAATTATAGTACCGTTTCCAGTGGTAAGAAATCTTCTAGTACAAAAAGATGTGGGTGAGAAAAGGGCCAATTGGGTAACTGCCTTACAAGAATACGACATAGAAATTAAACCAGCAAACATTGTAAGAGGTCAAGGCTTTTGCAAAATGCTGGCTAAAGCATCACAAATTTCTGAAATCCCATCTGTAGAGGTACAAGCGTGCAAGGTAAGCCTAAACGATGAGCAGTCATTATATGTTGAAATTATTTATTATCTTAAGAATGGATATGCTCCTTCATACCTCGATTACACTAGGAAAAGAGATCTAAGATTAAAAGCCAAACAATATCAGCTCATAAATGATATTCTTTTTAGAATGAATTATGATTCTGTTCTTCTTAGATGTCTTGAGAAATCTGACGCTAATAAAGTCTTGCAGGAACTCCACAATGGGCCAGCAGGCAGACACTACGCTGGAGACGCTACTGCACATAAAATATTGTGCGCATGATATTAATGGCCCACGTTGTTTAAAGACTCGCATAGTTATGTGAGGAAATGTCAAGTTTGCCAAACTATTGTTGGAAGACAAAAGAAGCCATCCTTACCACTACAACTAGTTAACATCGACTAACCTTTCAGTCAGTGGGGATTGAACATAATAGGTGAGATTGTTCCTCACTCTTCCAAGCAACATAGATATATCCTTACAACAACAGATTATTTTACTAAGTGGGTAGAAGTAGTTCTACTCAAGACGGCTAATGCTGAAAATATCATTGAGTTCATAGATCAATCTATAATCACCAGGTTTGGATTAACCTCCGCTTTAAAGTTCGATAATGCATCATACTTTTCTGGAAATGCGATGACTGAATTTGCACTTAAAAGAGGATTCAAACTTAAATATTCGGCCAATTATTATCCACAGGGCAATGGATTAGCCGAGTCTACAAACAAAAACCTAATCAAGATTATCAAAAGAATAGTAGACCAAAATCAGAAAAATTGGCATAAATCCTTAATATACGCTTTATGGGCAGACCGAATAACGAAAAAAGGTTCCATCGACACTTCTCCCTGAATTTAGTTTATGGAAGAGAAGTTCTTCCAACTCATTTATCAATTCCTTCTTTGTCTCTAGTTCAATAAATTGATGAAGTACCAACTTCCTCATTACACTTAAGGCAAATGGAAATAATCAAATTAGAAGAACAGCGAGAACAAGCTAAGAAAATGCATGCTCATCATCAGACACTAATAAAATCCTCTTTTGATTCAAATATAATGACCAGAAAAGAATTTCATGGGGGAGATTTAGTTTTAAAATGGGACAAGGCACACGAAAAAAAGGGTAAACATACAAAATTTTAAAGAATGTGACTTGGCCCTTTTCAAATTGTAGAATTCGTAGGTCCATCGACATTTGTGTTAAAGGATTTAGTAGGTAAAAGAGACTCTTTGCCTGTCAATGGACAAATTCTTAAAAAATATTTTCCATAGAAGATTATTCTTCTATTTCATAGAGTAGTAGTTTTTCTCTTTTTCAGAATAAAACCAGTTGTGAATGGTTACATTAGGTATTTACGAAAAAGATACCAACTCTCTTTCAGATTTTGATTTTTTTGCTTGTATAAATAGCAAATCTTTTGGAAAATTGATCTTTATTATTGAAAGATACAGTTAAAGGCTCTAGCCTAGATATCACACTAGTTTCAACTTCATAAAAGTTTGATGAAGATAAACCTTTAGTGAAGAAATTGTTTTATATCAGTGCAATGAAAGGTATCAATAACAAAATAAAGATTCTCTGTAGAACAGTTATTTCCAAAAACTCTATCATTTTCGTCCAGAGCTATCTAAAGAAGACAATGACTTCCTCCCTGTTAAGGAAATCACAACTTTCAGAGGAACAATCCAATGATACACTTTATCTTGAAGAATGAGAGGTCTCATCACGAGCTGACTTATCATAATCACAGATATTATAATTTGCTGACTTTGCCAAATACTGCATACCATAATAGGGCAATGACTCAAGATTGTTACAATCAAGAGGCAAGGGGTCTCATCACGAGCCAGCTTGTTCAGTAAAGTTATAAATCGAGTGAATGACTGTATCATAAATTGGCCACCAAACCAAGACATTATTCTTTAAGAATAAAATGAAAAAGCAATAAGTATAGATATGGATTCTTCTTTGAGAGTTGTAGATTTTTTCAAGTAGGATAAAGGATCATTGCTGGGTAAAAGGTAACCCTGTCGAAGCTATGAACGCCTGCTGGCAGCAGAGGCTCTACCTACGACAAATAAATATATTTTCAAACTGGTTTACAGAGAAGACTTTGTTTTATCTTTACAGACCAAGTAATGACTAATGTAAATGCAAGGACTAACTTGAGGCAGCAAATAATCAAAGTTGAAAATAGCTGAAGCAAAATGTCATTGACAGGTTAGAGCATAATGTACTTTATCTTTCCATAATAAAGTTTAATTTTATGAAAAATTTGTTGTTTTGGAAGCTGAAAAGGTGCAATAGAAACACAGAGATAGCTGGTTCTTCCAAGTGAATCGCCAATTGTTGTGGCCACCAACAACCCCCCTCCTTATGAAGTATTATTGCTAATACTA